>CAUYRT010030042.1:0-120950 GCA_963574885.1 Lepilemur ruficaudatus
ATCCCTGCCTTTTTTGTTCTGTCTCAACATGGCCCCTTTGTTTCACTGCCCCTTCAACACAGAAATGAAGGGTGTGTGTGTGTGTGTGTGTGTGTGTGTGTGTGTGTGTGAGAGAGAGAGAGAGAGAGAGAGAGAGAGAGAGAGAGAGACAGAGAGAGAGACAGAGAGAGGGAGAGAGAGAGAGTAGGGGATGATCTTTTGCATAGAAAGAGGATTGGCCCATCGGGGAGCTGAGCTGGAAAAGGCACTTGCCTGGAAGAGTCAGGAACCCTGGGTTCCAGCTTGACTCCATGGCTGCCTTGCTACGCAATTTTGAGCATATCTTTGCCCTCTCTGGGCTTCAGGCTCCTCATCTGGAACCAAAAAGACTTGGTCTCAGTGATTTCTAAGGGCTTATCCAGCTGTTGACACTCTGTGATTTTACTGTTCCAAAAGAGAGAGCTTGAAGAAACTAGTCCAATGCAAGGGAGAGTTCGCAAGTACCCCACCGTGATTCTGCGAGGCAGTTTGGACATAGTCTGGAAGACATCCCACCTAGCCCTCTGCCCACTCCGACTCCTCTTCCAGTGCCCTCAGCAATACTGTGGCCCCAGATCTGCCCAGAGATGCCCGTGGGATCAAACTTAGGCCTGTCCAGTGGGACTAGGGTGACTTTTCTCATACCAGGGTCAAGGGAAAAGGCCAAGCCCCTCCCCCTCCCCCTCAGCCCTCCAGTGTGGCAGGGGGTGCAGGAGTCCTTGTGTGTCCACGCAGAGCCCAGGTCCCCAGAGTGGATGGAAAATGCAAAGCCAGCAGGATCTCTTCAGTGAGCCCAGCCCAAGGCAGGAGCCTCAGCCTGGAAATGCAGAAACCTGAGCCTGGCTCAGCTCCCCTAGAGAGGAGGGGAGGGGAGAGGAGCACAGGGAGGTGAAGGGCACCTCAAGGAGGCCGCCTGGCTCAGGCACGGAAGACCTTACCCAGAACTGCCAATGCCATGGAGGAGAACAGAGCCCTGGAAGGGGTGGGGAGGCAGAATCACCCAGCTGGAGGAGTGAGCCAGAAAGAAGGCAGAGTGTCTTTGGTTTCAGAGTCGCTTTGGTGCTTGAGTCTGTCTGCTGGTTTCTCTCTGCCTCAACATCCTCACCTGCAAAATAGTACTCACATTGTAGCACTGTCATGAGGATTAAATGAGCTAATATCTGTAAAAAGGACCTAGAACATTCTCTGGCATCTAGTGAGTAGTTTTGTTTGCTTTTATTTCTATTTTTAATCCCCAGGAAATCCTGTCCCAGTACACACCAGTCTGAGGAATCCTGGAACATTCTAGCTCACAAGACCCTTATATTTTAAGACTTAGAGGAATTGATCAGGGTCCAGTTCCACTCCTCATCCCTGCTACTCACTACAAATACAAATTGGTAAATTTTAGCTCAGAGAGTGGGGAAGAGACTTGCCTAAGATCAACAGCAAACCATGGCTCAGTTGAGACTTCTTCACTGCCAGGCCTGAGCGATTTTTGTCCTTCCCTAGATTGGTGCCTTTGGTGCCTCTGCTTGCCAGCCCTGGCACTGAATCTCAGATGGGATCTTGGCAAGTGGCGTGATGGCTGGACCACAGCTCTGGGCTGAGGAGGCTCTCCTTCAGTTTGTTGGAGGGCCTGTCTGGCAGTTAGTTCTCCTCACTCTTGTGTCCCCTGGAGCCAGAGGTTTTTCCAACTGTCACTTGGTCCCCTGGCTTTCCCTTCCATCTCCCATCTGCCATCAACAGCTTCCTCCATGGGCACTCTCTTCCCGCTTTGTACCCTCTGACCCCCTCCTCTAAACTCCCTGCCCCTGACTCTGTTCCTTCCTGCAGGTATCTAGCCCCCAATAACCTGGACCCTCCCTGGCTGCTTGTCCCATTTCCCCGGGGACCAGCTGTGTCTGGTTGGAAAGCTTGCATAGCCTGTTGATTGCCATTGAACAAGACAACCAGGGAAACAGAGTCATCAATCCCGTTCAGCTCAGCAGCCAGCTGGCCCTCCTGCCTTACCACCACGCTACCAGGCAGGCTGCTATGCCAGGTTTTGCCTTTTCCCAGTTTTTGCTTGGAGTAGCCACTGATAGCAAGTCCGACTGTCCTGCCCATGACAAGATAGGCAACTCAGACAGCACTCCAGGCCCCTGGAGAAGGAGACCATGGGCTGCCCCCAGCAGGGTCCGAGGAGCAAGAGGAGCCCTCTCGTCCTTCCAGCACTGCCCCCTCCCTCCCTGCAGCCCGGCTTGGGCTGAGCTGTTCCCTAGCGCCTGGGCTAGACCTGTTTCCAATGATTCACGTCTATGCATTCCCACCTCGCCCCTGGGAGCCAGCTCTGCACTCTTAATAGATCTTACGGTTAAGAAGTTTTTTCCTGCTACTCAGTGTTAGTGCTTAAAGTGCAGTTACACTCTGAAAATTGACCATAAAATGACACCATGGGGTCCACATTTATCCTCCAGCCACAATTCCAGACCAGCTTGGTTCAGTTTTCAGGTTGAAAAATGGCTTTTGGGGGCTTCAAACTCCACCCAAGTCCTAAATCTGCCTCGGCGCTTCCCCTCAACGGTGCCTCCCTCCCCAGGCCTGGGAAGAGGCAGGCCCTTGCGCTGCGAGGTGGCGCGTGTGGCAGTGTGAGGGCTTGGGCCTGGGTGTAGGCAGGGATGGGCCCAGCCTAGCCGGGCTCTGAGGCCTTGAATGAGTCCCCATGCCGTGACGGGCACTGGAATGAGTGCCGCTGCCGTCCTCACCCTTGTGGCAGGGCTAGGCTAAAGCTGAGAGAGGGAGCCGGCAGTCCAGAATTCTCTGCAGAGCCCCTGGGAGACGGGGCAGAACAAGGAGGGATAGTGGCGGTCTCCAGGGCTCCTGCCCATTCCTCTCCCTCAAGGCCAGGGCGACCTCCACTCCATCACTCTCGTTTGCTCGGCAAAATCGGCCAGTTCTCGCGTCCCGTCTCAGGTGTGCTACTCCTCAACTGTTTGGCCAGTCAGTTTAGGGCTAAGGGCTGGATTCAGACTCTCCCTGGCCTTGAGGTCACCCTTGCTGCGAGCCAGGACAGGAGGCGCCGTGGCGCGAGCATGCGGGCAGAGGGCTCCAGCGCCGGGTGCCGCCGGCTGTGACTCTTCAGGCTGCCTGCGGCTGCTGCCGGCGCCTGCACCGCGGCTCAGGCTGCCTACCTGCGGGAGGACCCGCCCTAGCCGTTCCCTCCTGTTTACTCTGACCAGCTTGGTTATCTGGTTCCCAAGCCCACCGCAAATTAGAAGCAGTAAATCAGAAGGAGGGCAGAGGGGCTGCTGGAAGCAGGCACACTAAAAGTGTCAAGAAGTGAGAGCTGACGGCCTGACAGCAGGGGAGTAGGCAGCACACTAGTAAAACACAAAACAACCCCGACCAGGTACAGAAACTCAAAGGAGGCAAACAAGCCAGGGCCACTTAATGCCTGGGAGACAGCCCTGAGATCCCCACGGCACAGCGCCGATCATGGCACAGTAGTAATGGGGACAGCCCCAAATCTTCCTGAAGAAGAGGCACAGAAGAGGTTTTCTAAACATTTCCGTCAAAGATGACTTTTCTTTTTAAAGTGGGCACTCACAGGAAGGAAACCTCAGCCCTCAGGCAAATTCTAAAGCCCAGAGCACCCCATTCCTCAAGCCCCCACAGAGCTGAAGTCAGCTGGGTTCTCACCCACGAGGACCCAGTGCACTGTGGGACATGCCTACGGGCTTCGGAGCCAGTCCTGAGTTCCACCCTGGCTCCGCCACTTCCAGTCCATGGGATCCTTGACAAGTCACTTTACCTCTTTGAACCTCAGCTGTTTCTTCTGTAAAATGCTGACAAGAATACCTGCCTGGAAGGCCTGGGAGGGTTAAGTCAGGAAAATCAAAGCCCATATGTCTGGCCCCCCAGTAGGGGCTCACTAGGTGTCCCATCCTTCTTTGAAATGGTCTCCTTCCAGGGATCTGAAAACTTTGGCCCATCCTGTCGTTCCCAGCCCTCCCTTCTCATAGGACCTCGGGGAGAAGCAGCACAGGGGCCTCTACTCTTAGCCTTTGTGGCAGGGACGAGGGAGCTTGGAGGTGATGCTGGCTTTGGGCAGGGGCAGGGATGGTGTGTGCTGGGAGGTCGGGGAGGAGGAGGAACCGGGCCATGGGAACAATGGGTTAGCGGCCAAGATGGGGCAAGAGGCCAAGGAGTGCACTTTGCTTTTTCCTCTTTCTCTGGTCTCCACAGCCTTCGCCTTTAAGAGCAGCTGCCCTAGCCTTCGTGACGCCAGTCAAGAGCACCTGGAACTTAAGCCAGGAATGGTGAGGAGGGGCCCACCTCCTGGGGGTCAGGTGCCAACAAATGTCATGGGAAAAGTACCTGTGGTGCAAGCTAGGCTGGCCAGTGGCAGCATGGACCAGGCCTAACCAGTATCTTGAGGCAGGCGGGTGTACCTGGGCCCTGCCGGCCTGGGCACCAGTATTCCAGGGACACATGGAACAGGGCCCCTCTGCTCAGAGCCCAGCTCAAACTTTCCCTCAGTGTCTTGGACAAACACCCTCCCCTCCGTGCCATTTGCGTGGGGCAGCAAAAGACAGGAAGGTTCTGCTTGGGGAGCTCGAGGGGAGAGGAGACGTATAAATCTATCTCACGCAAGAAAGAAAGGCGACGTTCGGGGCCTATGAAACAGGCTCTAGATTTGGTCCCAAACCCAGACAGGAGACATCTTCTGAGTTTCAGTTCCCCCAGAGAGCACAGGCGTTGGGGCCAGACAGATCTGGGTACAAATCCTGCCTACAAACCGGCCTCTGCTCCAAGTGCGGCCCATGGATGGGCCATGAGAAGGGATTGTTGCTGTTCTCCTCATTTTCAGGATGGGGGCACTGAGGTTTGTGAGCGTGTGACTTTGCCTGTTTTCCATGGCCAGGAAGCTGCAGAAGCAGGGTTAACACCCAGGCATGATGGCCCTAAAGCTGTTCCCAACTATGCCATAATGAGGATCTATCAGGCAAACGGATGCCAAGTGCCCTTCAGCGCCAGGCTGCTATAGCAATGTGAGGGCTGGGTGGCGCTGTTACTTAGGAATCAGGTTGGCAGCTAGTCCCTGGAGACAATGGGCACGAGGCTGCTGAGTGAGAGCCCTGGGTCCCGAGGGTCCGGGCCATCCCTCCCGGGCCTTCTGTTTCCTGGGCCTCCAACGACCCATGCTCCTCTTGGCCTGGGCCTTTGTGTGTGGACCTTCCTCACTCGCACCCGCTCCCTTGGGACCCAAGCCTGTGGAAGGTGGGTGAGCGCTCTGCAGCTGCCAGGAAGGGGACATCAAAGAGGCACTGCGCGGGTGAGGCGGCTCTCTGCTTTGTTTTTAGAGGTTGTGGCTTTCGCGGCGCACATGCAGGCACGCAAGGAAGAGGAGACAGAGACTCTGGCAAACAGGCAAGTCAAGGAGCTGGTGGCCTGGGGAGTGGCTGGGGAGGAGCAGTGGAAGAGGAGGAGGGTGACAGGAAAATGTGGCAAAGGCCTGGAGGGAGGGAGGGAGGTGAAAAGGGAGGGCGGAAGGAGGCGGTGGCGGTGCAGCTGCGGGGAGGGCGTGCTCCCTGTGCGGCTGGGCTGCCAGAGGGGGCCCTGGCGGGCGTCAGGCTGCCGGGAGGTTGTGGGCTGCCGTTGTTTGGTATTTCTTTTCTTCATTCATTAATTTATGTGTGTGCATTCATTCATACCTTCATCCAACAGCTATCCATTGAACCATCTAGAATGGAATAGTGGTTTAGAGAAAGGGCTCTGGAGTCAGAATGCCTGTGTTGACTCCTGGCCATGTGACCTGGGAGGAGCTACTCACCCCTGGTGCCTCAGTGTCTGCATCTGTAAGATGAGTATAATAATAGTACTTACCTCAGAGGATGGTTGTGAAGATTCAGTGAGTTATTCCACGTAAAATTCCGAGAACAATGCCTGGTACATAGTAAATGCTCAATAAACATTTGCTATGTGTGTTGTTATATGCACAGGTGCACACACAGACACACAAACAACATGCCAGACTCTGTGGTAGGCAGTAGGAACACCAGAATAGTAAGACAGACACAGTCCCTGCCTCAAGGAGCTGACATTCAGTCCCAGACTGACCATCTGGTGTAGGACTTGCCGCCATTTCTAGAATCCTTCTAAACAGCTAGAAGTGGAATGAGTGTTCGAACTAGCACTGCTGGACCCAGAATGCAGCCTCTGTTTCTCCCTGCTGTGCATTCCTCAGTGGGCATAGGCCAGGCCTGTCAGCTCTGTAATTCGGAGACCTTTCTCCACAGTCCCGAAAGGAACTAGCCCATAAGGTCAGGAAGAGCAAGTTCTCTCTCTCTCTCTCTCTCTCTCTCACTCTCTCTCTCCCTCCCCCCCCCCACTCCAACTTTGACATTCTTGGTTTTTCTGGTTTGGCCACACTAGCAGGCGTGCCACTGGTGTGGCCACATGCGCCTCTGCATAGATACACGTAGGAACATGTGCCCGTGGACACACAAGTACATGGGCACAGACAGGCAGAAAGAGCCTGGGGTAAAAAGTCCATGTGAAATGAAAGAGAGGGGGGAACAGGGTTGAACTGAAGCCTGGACACTGGTCCAGGGCGATGGGATCCAGCAGGCATGACCTCTAGGACCCAGAGGAGCCTGTCACAGTGGCCACTCTGCCCCAGCCGCAGCATGGCTTGCAGAACTTATATCAGAGTGTGTCCCACATTGTATGACTGCCCAGGAAGGGCGACAGGCATTATGATCAAAGGATTCTGTGTCAAATAAATATGGGAAATGCCAAGTTAAACCAATGTAAATAGTTTTATTGGTTTTATTTTATTTTTTACTGCGGGACTTCTCAGAGCCTTCAATAAGCTAATATGCAAGCTAATCACTGAGGATGTGTGTATTTGTATGTGTCCCAGTCTAGTATGTTTCCCAAACAAATTTAACCACAAAGGTATTTGTCTACAGAAAATCTCAGGATAAAGTGATCCCTTTGGGGAAGACGGCCTTGAGTTTTCTACAGACCCTGAGGCCAGCCTTCTGCTGCCCTCACATACTGAAATCTTCTTACCCAATTTCCTAAGGCCCAAAATAGACAGTCATTGGAGGCCGCAGACCTTTCCGCCCAGCCTCTTGCCTGCCCTGCATCCTCTCAGCCTCCACGCCCTCCCCATGCTTGCAGCACGCATCGGTGAGGGGTCAGAGGGTGGCCACACAATCTCCCTTCAGACCTCCCCAGCCAGGCCAACCCTGGAAGCAGGGCCTCCCTTCAGGTCCCCTCAACGACACAGGCCTGAGCCTGAGGGGAGCCAGCTGTGGTGCGGGCTCAGTACCCACGGTGTTCATTACCGCCCGAACTCGTTAGAGCAGAACCAGGCCCAGGAGCATGAAGGAAGAGAGCTGTGTAAATTAATGAGCAACCAAATTAAACATGTTCCCTCAGCCAGCAAGAGGTTCCAGTTGATCAGTTGAGGACTAGGGATTTGAAAGGGGGAAGTTCCTGCCCCATGGACCAGAGAGCTTAAGGCAGCCATGTCTTCCTGTTCCTTAAGACAGCCTGTCAGGAGTAGGGTTGCCAAATTTAGCAAACAAAAATATAGGACACTCGGCTAAAAATCTGGATTTCAGATAAATAATACTTTTCTAGTATAAGTATATCCCATACAATATTTGAGACATACTTAAACCAAAAAAATTATCCACTACTTACATCAAATTCAAATTTAACTGAGCATTTTGAATTTTATCTGGCAATCCTAGCCTGGAGGGTCCTGAAACTCCAGGAGCTGGGGTACAGACCCAGGCTAGGACAGGGACAGGCAGCTTAAGCCAAAGGACTGACAAATCTGTGCCCCCATCCCCCAAGGTAAAGGGCTAACTGTTCTTTATCTCTAAGGATTCAATTCCTTGTGTCCTTGAAGAGGCAGCGGTGCTGGTGAAAGGGCCCTGGCTGGACTGGGAGGCAGGAGACCCTAAGGCACGTCCCACTACTGTTCCCAAGTCATTGGGTAATCCTGGGACAATCACTTCCCCTGCAGAGCAAGGTGCAAAGGCCCTGCCAGTGACGATTCTGCCAGTCTCCATCAGAAATGCCTCTGGGTGCCTGGAGGGAACATGGAGAGATTATGTCCCCCCCCAACCCACAGGCTCAGTGACACTAATGCCGGGAATATCGAGGTGCATGGCATCTCCTCCAGAGGGTGGCACGTGTGTCCGCTGCTCACCTTTCCCTGCAAAGGAGGCTTCATCGCAATGTCACCCTGCACGCAAGGGGGCAGAGTGGGCCGAGTTTGCAGATGGGGAGAAGCCTTGAGAGGTTGCCCGCTGAGTCAGAGCAGGAACTGGGCTTCCTTCAGGAGCCCCATCCTTTCTCCGTCCTCACTCCGGGTGGAGCCAGATGGGGGCAGTCAGCCCTGCCCCACGTGGGCGCCCGTGTTGTTAGTGATGTCACCAGAAAGGCAGCTTGGAGAGGGAGCAACCAGCTGCTCCCCTGCCTGCCACCCCCCCATTCCCTGCACTCGGTGGGCAGAGAGCTTAAGGTTAGCCATATTGTCAGGCCAGATGTGGATTTGGGTTCTAATTCTCCTCTCTTTCTTCCCCCTGAGGTCTAAATCCTTTAAGACTTTCCTTTCGCTTCCTGAGGAAGGGAAACGCATGCGCTTGAGCGGACGGGGCTTCTCTGTTTGCTTCCAGCTGCCACAGCCAAGCTCCCAGGCCAGGCCGCGATCTGCTGCAGCCTGATCCAGCCAGTGCCGCCCAGGCCCCCAGTGCTGGGCATGTTCAGGGGCTATTCCTGGGCTCTAACAAGGCCCTCGCCCGACAGAAAGCAGACTGACAGCCTTCTCTTTGAGGGGCAGGGCCCTCATTTCTGTTGCTCCTGGAACACCCTCCTTCCCCATCCTCTAGCACCTAATAGAGCACCCGCACGATCAAGTTCTTGCTGGTAACTGACTCACTGGGCACAGTGCGAAAACACAAATAATAATCATGGCTTGTTTCTGCGTGTTAGGGCTGACTGGGACCTGACAGATCGTTTAGTCCAACCCCCTTTCTACAACAAATGGGGAGACTGAGGCCCATGGGCATTATGAGACTTGAAAACATGTGTTCAACATCTGCCAAGCACCATGTAAACTCAGTGAACAAGGCATGATGAGCCCCATTTTACAGATGAAGAAAGTGAAGACTAATGAGGATAACCAACTTGTTCACGGCCATACGGCTGCGAAGAGACTGAACCAAGATTTGAACCCTGAGCTCTCTGCCTCAAATGCGCATGCTCTTGCCACCGCCAGGACATTGCCCCTGCGTGCAGCCCCGACAGCTGGCCTCTCACGCTGTACTCTTCCCCTCTCAGTCCTCGCCCTCACAGAGTTCTCTGCCCCGGCTCTGTTGTCCCCAAGCCAGGAAATCCCTCCTGAGGTCTGACTTTATTTCTTAGCACTGTGGCCTGCTCTCCTTGCCCTCTAGGAGGGATCAGACAATTCCTGTAATTTTTAAAGCACTATCACTCAGATTAGATCACGTATGTCCCATTCTGGGTGACTGCCAGTATCCCTATCTTACACTTGAAGAAACTGAGGCTCGGCTGGGCGCGGTGGCTCACGCCTGTCATCCTAGCATTCTGGGAGGCCGAGGCGGGCGGATCGCTCAAGGTCAGGAGTTCGAAACCAGCCTGAGCAAGAGCGAGACCTCGTCTCTACTAAAAATAGAAAGAAATTAATTGGCCAACTAAAAATACATGTAAAAAATTAGCCGGGCATGGTGGCGCATGCCTGCAGTCCCAGCTACTCGGGAGGCTGAGGCAGGAGGATTGCCTGAGCCCAAGAGTTTGAGGTTGCTGTGAGCTAGGCTGACGCCACGGCACTTACTCTAGCCCGGGCAGCAGAGTGAGACTCTGTCCCAAAAAAAAAAAAAAAAGAAACTGAGGCTCGGTGAAGTGACTCACATAGGGCCTTCAACATGGGTCATCTCACGGATTCCATTCCCAGAGCTCTCTTTTCGTCTCATCTCAGACACCTCAACTCCAGTCCCCATTGGAATTCCAGGCATGAAAATAACAGGTGGCATTTGTCCAAAAGCCCCTTCCCTGATCCCAGTCCCCGACTCTGTGCCCCTCAGCCTTCCCTGGGGATCTGCCCTACCCTTTCTCTTGAGGGGGGTGTCAGTTCTGGCTCTAGCATTGGGCCGGTCCCCCACTGGTTGAGGCCTCTGTCATAGGTGCCCCTGCCTAGCACCCCTCCCCCATGGCTCTGGGGTGATGGCCGCCAGTCATTTAATAGAGTTCCTTCTCAGTTTCCAAATGTCCTCGCTCAGGCTGATGGGGGAACTCAAGTGGGAATGGCCACCCCCCAGCTCCCCGCTGCACACTCCCACCGGCAGTGAGGCCCAGAGAAGGGGAGGGAAGAGAGAGGCACAGAGGGGGACGGGGAAAGACAGAGGGAAAAGGGGAGAGACAAAGCCCAAAAGAAAGGAGGGGAAGAGGAAAGAGAAAGAGAGACAGAGACACAAGGGCAGCAACAGAGAAGGAAAGAAGGGCAGACATAGTGTCTGTCCTCCCACTGCCTGCCAATCAGTTCAGCTTGTGTGACAGGCAGATACGGTGCCTTGAGGAGAGGGGCTCTTTGTTGCATCACAGCACAGTGCCTGGCACACAGTAGATGCTCAACACATGCTCGTTCATCTGAAGGAATGAATGGAAGGCCATCTGTCCTCACTGGCTGCCCCCTCATCCTGACCCCGCTTCCTCTGAGCTCCAATTCCACGTGGAGGAGCGGTGCTGCTCGTCATCTGCTGCCTGGCGTGGCCTGCCTGAGACTGTCACTTCTCTTTCCACATGCTTATGTCATAGATTCCTAGACTGGCAGGGCTGGCAGAGCCCTCAGACAAGCTAGATCCACTCCTCATGGTCCAACTGGGGGACAGTGAGGCCCAGAGCCAAGAGGGGACTTGTACCGTGTCACTCGGCAGAGCTTGGAGTAGAAGGCTGCGTTCTGGCCGGCCCCAGGCTCAGTGTACTGCATCTCATGTCTCTGGACCTGCCCAATGAGCCCATCTGCAGCCGTGCTGCGGGTGAGATCAGAGATCTTTGTTCTGCAGGAGACGAGATGACAACTCCCTGTTCTCACAGTCTGGTGGGCAGCCCTGGCCAGCTGGGGGCCCTGCTTTTGAGGGAGGATGGTGCCCTGGCTCTCCTCCCCAGCAGGTGGGCGCTGGGAGCCTGGGAAGGAAGGCAGCAACCATCAGGACCAGGGTCCTGGCCCAGTCTTCCCACCCATCCACCTCCCTTCCTCTCCCGGCCTCCATGGAGGTCCCAGTCCCTGATGGGGTTGAAGCCCTGAACTCTGATATACCTGGATTTTCCACTTCCCAGCTGCAAGTCTCTTCACCTCTCCAAGCCTCAGTTTCCTTGTCTGCAAAAATGGGGCTAACTACAATTTCTACCTCATGTGATTTGTGAGAGTTAAAGGGGATAATGCACATTCCGAGAATTGCACGGCGTGTCCGGTGCAGAGCGAATGCTTAACAAATATGCGTGATCACAGCGCCCTCCTTCACCATCCTGCTTACCCCCTCCTCTCATCTCGCCAGCTTCTTGCATGGGCTTTGAGTGCCCTGCCACCTCCAGCCACTGGAGAGGCAGGTTCTGGCCTAAGGTCCTCTAGGGCACTTTGCACTCTCCGTATGACCTTGGGCAGCCGCTTCATCCTACTTCCCTCATCCCTTAAAGGCCTTCATGGAGTCTTCATAAGTATCAAGGGCCCCTGGCTCCTTCTGGATCTAATATTGCATTTCTAGAAAACATCTCCCTCTGTTGAGCCAGGTCAGTCTAGAATCTAGCCCAGATCCTCATGTGCATTCTTAGGAAGAGGGCTGTGTGGTCCCAGACTTCCCCCTTTTCTCAGGCCGGTTTCTCTCTCAGAGAGCAAAGAGCTTGTGGCTAGCTGGGATCCAACCTCCCTGGTGCAGAATGGCTGCTGCCCGCCTTCGGGGGCCTGTGGGTCTTGTCTGCACAGTACCAGGCCCACCTGGGGTCCTCCTCAAGTTGTGCAATCCACTTGCTCCCTCATCCCAGCCTCAGGACCTGCCTCTTTCTGCTAGCTTCTGCCAGGGACTCCTATCCCTCTGCCTCTGGGTGGGGTGGCCCTCCCTGGTCCCCGCAGTGCCCTGCCACACATATGCTCCCTACGGCCAGCTCACCCTCTCCCGTCCCTGTCCTCCTTTTCTCCTTTCCCAGGACAGATCCCTCATTACTTATTCCTCCTCCCAAACATCTTGGTTCTGTGCCTGACTTGCTGGGTGATCCCAAATAGCACACTTCCTCTCTCTCTTTCTCCCTTGAGCCACTTGTGAAATGAGGGTGGTCACACGTCCTGCCTGCCAGCACTGCTGCAGCCCCCGCGGCAGGCCACAGCAACGAGGGGAAACGGGTGAGACAGGCGGTTGCCGGAGCAGGCCGTGCCACGGTGGCTGGTCCTGCTGGCACAGTATTGTGCGATTGCAGGGCCCTGGCAGGGACTTAGAAGCAAGAGAGGTGATCTGCCTTGGACACCAGAGTCCCCTCCACAGGATCCCCACAAAGGGGCTTTTGCAGGAGGACTGTGGGCTCCCTCTGCACTTCTGAACTGTCCACACAGAGATAACATGGGGACATCCTGATGTGGGTTCCCAGTCCCTGGTCTGCTCCTCAGCTGTAAATTTGCAAATAAAGTCATCTCTGAGGGAGTCCCTTGGGCCCAGGGCTGTAGCAAGGCCAGGGCCTGCGGCCAGCCAGGTGGCTTCCATTAGGTGCCGGC
This sequence comes from Lepilemur ruficaudatus, assembly GCA_963574885.1. Taxonomy (NCBI): domain Eukaryota; kingdom Metazoa; phylum Chordata; class Mammalia; order Primates; family Lepilemuridae; genus Lepilemur; species Lepilemur ruficaudatus. The sequence goes on from CAUYRT010030042.1 coordinate 12,782, forward strand.
CAGCCCAGGACAGCAGAGCCGCTAATCCCAAGGTTTATGGGGCAGTCCCACTTGCCAAGGCGCAAGGGTGCAAAAAGCAAAAATGGAATTTCCAAACTCTGCACAGCTTTTCCTCCTTTTTTATGCTGCTTCCCACTCCCGGCTTGCTTTCTCATTCCTGTTTCTGTCTCTCAGCCCCTGGATTCACGGCGCCTCGCCCTGCTCTCTGCTGGGCCTCCTGGCTCTCCAGTTCTTTCTCCCCTCCTCACTGCCCGCCTGTCCCAGTCGCAGGCTTTCCTCCCCTCTCATCTGTCTTCGCAGAGACCTTGTAGGTGTGGAGCTGCGGGAGCTACAACTTCGAACCCCTCCCTTGTTCTCGTGCCCCGACTCTGGGCCCTTTCTGCCCCCTTAGACCAAGCCACTCATTCTCCTCCTCTCCTTTCTTATCTCTCCTGGCTGGGCCGCCTCTTTCTCCTGGGCGGCAGCAGGGCCACGGTGGGCGATGTGGGGAGCAGTGGGGGGATGCCCTGCACCCCACCCCACGCCGGCGGGCCAGCGCATGGCTGATGAGCAGGCCGGTGAGCGCGCAGCCTGAGCCCTCCCAGGACGAGCCTGCCAAGCTGCACAGGCTTCAGCAGGGCTTTGATTGACAACAGGAAAGAAAGTAAAACACATAAAAGAGAAAAAACTCAGCCACCGGGCCACTGAATGCAAGCAGAGCAATAAGCTGCCTGCAGCTGCCTGAGCTTGGAGGGTGCTGGGTGGACGGGGCAGGCATGGAAAGGGAGGACCCTGAGTATTGGGTGCCTGCCTCCTGCCCTGGCTCTGGGCCACACAGTAGCAGGCTGGATCCACGCAGCAGCCCTGGCACCCAGAGGAGGAGATGGAAGCCCAGAGAAGCCAAGTGACTTTCCTAGGGCATCTCTCCTGAAACATCCATCACTCCTCCACCTAAAGAACTCTCCTGTCACTGCCTTGCCCCAGGGTTCCAGCCTTTTCTCTCTCTATCCCTGTCCTCTGCATGGGGCCCCACTGGCAGGGCAACCTGCCCAGGCAAGACCAGTTACCAGGATGACCTGTGTCTGGACCATTGCTAAAGGATTGGTTAGCTGTAGGGTTTCCCTGTTGTGCTCCCATCAGCTGGTTCCACTCTAGGCCACACCCTTTGGGGTCATGGTGGCCTCTGCTCTTGTCCCGGGACAAAGCTGCACACCCTCATGCCTCTGTTCCTGGGTCCAAAGGCTTCCCCATGGCCTGGTTCTAGGCCCACAAGTCAGCATTTGCTCAACTTTCTGAACCTACCTTAGTGATTTTCTTGAGCTCCACTCAAAATGACTGCCCCAAATCAGCCTCTTCTCTGCGACTCTACCCCCATCTCCCCACCCATATTCCATACCCACCCTGGCCCGAGCCTGGCCTTTCCCTTTGATCCATTCTTCTGCTCAGCCTTTTCTATCAGGCATCTCTCCTCATTTTCCAGAGACCTGGAGAAGGGAAAACAGTGGTCCCTGCTCCAAGTACCTCCAGAGGGAGGTAGCAGCCATCATAGGAGGTTGAAGCTGCAGCTCAAAGCTCCTAGGATCAAACTTCACCCCAGGATCCATCTTGAGCCCAAGTAGGGCCCCCATTGGCCAGCCTTGACCCCAAAAGTGACTAGTACTTGATACTGAAACAAAATTTCTTTTCCTATATGGTGACATAGCAAGCGTCTAGCAATGGGGCCCCAGCACACAGGTCCTTTCCTCCTGCCTTCCCCTCCTTCCCCTGACACAGTATCGTGTCCTTACGCAGCGCCTTGTCCCCAGATACCTGTAGGCTACCTCCTGTTATTATGCCAGCCCTCCAGAAAAGGACAAGGTGAGGGCCAGAGAAGGGCAGCAATTTGTCTAAGGCCATGCAGCTCTGCAGCCCCCCACAACCCCGCTCGGAGCCTCTGGCTTCAGAGAGACAGCTTCCTTGGCAGAGAGATGCACAGAGGGAGAAAGGGACGAAAGGAGAAAAATCCAGCCATCTCCCCGGGGAAGGCAGAGCAGTAAAGGAAGCCTGGAGATAAACACCTTCCCTGGAATCAGCTCATTACAAGGAAAGCAGAATATCAGGTGGAGGTTTGGGCCGCTGCTACGCGCTGAGAGGGAATGCCAGTGGGGGAGGCCATGTGAGCGACCCCTCTAGAGCACAGAGAATACCTGAGAATGGCTCCCCCTGGAGTTGCACTAGGATCCTTACACAGCCCCCAAGGTGCTCCATGATCGGGTCCTTCAGCCCCCACTTTTGCATTTCCTCACCCACACATCCATTGCCACCCCAAGACCTCCCCCTTGCCAACAGGCCTAAAGCCCACCAGTCAGCCAGGCTCTGAATAATGGACTCTAGTCCCAGAAAGGAGAACTGCACAAATGCCCTGCCAATCAGCTGACATTTCCCTAATAGTCGAGGGGAGGGAACTAGGGTAGGGGGTGACGGCAGAGAATTGAGAGGATCTGGGGGTTTGAATGAAGGAAAGTTGCAAGTTAGTGCTAAGCCTGGATCCAATAGGAAGGACAGCAAGATGGGCATCTGAAGGGAAGAAGGCCACCAACTTCCTCAGCACCCGCACGGTGCCAGGCTGTCCAGACCCATTTTCTCCTTCCAACCTCCCCACCGAGGAGTGTGTACTGCTAATTCCATTTCACAGACCAAGAAACTGAGGTGCTGAGAAAAATGAACTGCCCGAATTGTCCCAGGTCACAGGGCTGAGCCTGGCTGCCAGCATAGGCCTGTGGGTCTCTTTTCACGCCTGGGGCTCCAAGCCAGCCAGCTGAGCTGCTTTGGAACCATCCATTCCTGAATTGAAGCAGTGCGGGGAGCCGGGCCGGGCGGGCTCCAGCCCCTCGCCTCCTGCCACGGAGGCCTTTAGTCATTTACACTTTGAAGGCAGCCTATTCTCACCCGCCGCTTCCCTGCCCGCACATTTGCATTTGGAGCCTTTCATCTGATCTCTCAGAATTAAAGGCTTTGTCTCCGATTGAAAGAATTCCAGGCCCAAGGAGCCCGAAGAGGGAGGGGTGGGGGCTCTGGGCCCCAGAAAACTTCCCTTCCCACCGCGCTGGGCCTCGAACCGGCTCCAGCATGGGAGGCGGGGCAGCCCGGAAGGCCTGGGCGGATGAAGTGAGGACAAGGATGAGGACTGTGTCAGGGCAACTGCCATCTTCCCTGGCCAACCCGGGCCAGCCACCTGGCAGCCTGGGATGCAGTCGGGCTGGTGACAGCAGCACAAGCTATGGAGCTAGCCCAGGCGGCCTTCCCATTCCGGCTCTGACCTTTATTAGCTGTGTACTCCTGGGCAGCTGGGTCACCTCTCTGAGCCTCATATTGCTCGCCCACAAAATGGGAGCAAGGGGATCTGGAACTGGCGGGTCCCACATGCCCAGAGCAGAGGAAAGGGTTTGAGATTAAGAGCCAGGGAAAGAGAATCAAATTCCAGATGTGTCCCTCTGTCCCTTTGGGCAAGAGCTTTCTCCTATGTGGGCCTCAGACTCCCCCTTGTAAAACGGGCTGTTAGGTTTTGAGGGCTCTCTTCCAACGCTGGGATATTATGGGATGCTGATCCTCCAGGCCCCATTTGGCCTGTTCCCTCCCCCTTGCCTTGACCCCAGCCTGGACTTGGTCCCTGCACCATCATTATAATACTTTTGTCCCTGTTCCTTAGGCCACCCTGGCTGCATGCACATTAGACTCACTTAGGGAGATTTACAAAAATACCAGTGTCAAGCCCCAGAGGTTCTGACTTAATTGGTTTGGGGTGGGGCCAGGGCCAGGTCTTTCCAATGTGCAGCTGGGGCTGAGAACCACCACCCCAGGCTGTCCAGTATCCGAGAATGCAGCGACTCAAGGGCAGAGATTGCGAGCCCGGGTCCTGGTTTTGGCCCTTGCCAGGGTGACCCTGGGCCTGTGCTGTAGTTATTTCATGTTCAGAGGACGGGGTTGAGGGGACTAAATGAGAGCATGCATGCAAAGCGCTGGCCGGGCACAGAGGCGGTGCTCACTCACCGAAGCCTGTCTCTAAGTTCTTGTTTCCATTTGAGGTTGACAATGTGCCGTACATTCTCGCACACTGGGCTCCTCACCGCAACTCTGTGAGGGAAGGAGGTTAATGACTCAGACATTAAACATGGGTAGGCTGAGGCTCAGTGAGGGGAAGGATCCTTAAAGATCCAGAGTTCTAGCACAGTCCTTAAGTGTGCAGCCTCTGGAGCCACGCTGCCTTGGCTTCAAATTCTCGGTGCATCACTTATTAGCTGTGTGAACTTGAGCAACTTATTTTCTGTTCCTCAGTTTCCTCACCTTTAAAATGGGGACAGTAATTGTACTTGTCTCACCGGCACTCATTAAGCTAGTTCTCGTTTCCTCAGCCCCGGCCATCTCCTATGCTGCGTGTCAGGAAGCCGAGGCCCAGAGACGGGAAGAGATTGGCCCAGAGTCACACAACAAGTTAGGGGCAGAGCTTGGCCAAGACTCGGGTGCCCCGGGAAGCCTCCCTGAGGCCCCACACTACCACTTGTTCCTGTAGCTCATGTAGCCCTCTCTGCTCACGAAGAACATGAGAACCGTGTATGACCAGGTCATTGGCAATTTTCTGTCTCCTAGTGTTCATGCGGAAAAGCAGAAAACGAAATCTCATCCTCTCTCAGGCTCTCTTTTTTCCTTTTATTTTTTTCTCCAGCTCTCACTTGCTCTGTCACCTCTCTCCCCTCCCATTTTCTCCCTCTTTAATTCCCTCTGGTAACTCAAAACCATCTGAATGGGTTTAAATAAGCCTCTCCTCAAATAGTCTCCTTCAAGGAGGAGAAGAGGGAAAGTTCAGCCTGAAGGGAGAATTTCTGTGACGATTCTGGTGAGCGCTGATGGTGGCGACTGGGGTGGGGGGACTGGTGCTGTGGCAGGCGTGCTGGCTTCGATGATGACGGGTAGGCATGAGCTGAGGAGAGGGGATGCAGCTGGCCAGGGCTGAATGGGACGGGGGAGCCACACCTGGGGAGTCACAGAACAGCCTAGCTTGAGAGGCCCAGAAGGCCCGTCAAATCCAGGCCGACTCCTGCCCCTCCCCCCAAAAATACACACACACACACAGATGGGGACCAGCCTTTCCCAAGGGGGTCAGGAAGCATTGAGTAGTGAAAGACCCTGTTAAATGGCGAAAGTGTCACCTGGAGAGGGAAGATCTTAACCCATTGATGCCAGCAGTTAGTGACATCACGTACGTGAGTTTATCACTGACCCCAGCACTGTCTCAGGTGTCTCACATGTATGAACTCATTCAATCTCACAACAACCCAGTGAGGTTGGTGCAATTAAAAGCCCCATTTCACAGATGAGGAAAACTAGGCCCAGAGAGGTTAAGTAACTTGCCCAAGATCATCCAAGTATGCTACAGAGACGGGTTTAAACTTGGCAGTTTGGCTTCAGAGCCCATGAGTTTAACCGCTCTGATATGCAGGCAGGAGCGCAATGGGCCTTTCCTTCAGGGAGCTGGAAGTCTTGGCGGTGATGCCCTCTGACAGCAAGAAGCAACATTTCAGGGTAGCAAATGATGTCAGATAGCCCCGGGAGTCAGGAAGCCGCACTCTAATTCTGAGCTGTGTGGCCCTGGGCAAGTTACGTGACCTCAGATGGAGCCATAACCCTCCTTCACAGGGCTGTTGGGATGATCCACTGGATGAGAAAATGCTCGGCAACCTATGCAGAGCTGGGGGGAAGGGATCATTATTAGTAACGTTTTATGTCCACCTGCCGTGACTCAGCACGTTCGGTCCCCTACCTTCCCACGTAGATATGTGCCCATGCGCCTACCCCCACTTTGAACCTCTGCCCCCCAAGCCAACAGTTCTCAGCCCCCAGCAACACCCCCGAAACATTCCTACTTGCAGACACTCGTGCGCCTCTCGTGCACACACATCCTTGTGCACACACAGCCCTGGCCCCGCACACGCGCGCCTATCCCTGGTACTCAAACCCTTCTCTGAAAGTCTGTCTGCAGGAGCCCTGTCTCCAGGGTTCAGAAATGTGATTCTCGTGCAGCCCGGCTAATCATTCTGTCACATGACGGGGTGGGCATCTGTGGGGCACGGGGTGGTGTGGGGTGCAAAATACAGCGTGGAAGAGGCCGGTCAGGAAGGCCGCAGAGACCTGGTCAGGCCCGGCCTTTCAAGCAATCTGTTTAGCCCTGCAGCTAAGGAGCCCATTAGCAGCAGCTTCTCATTTCAGATTTCCCAGCATGCCATGGCCCGCAGACTGCACACTGTTTATTTGGAGAAGCCGAGAAAAATTGTTTGTATAATTAGAGCGGGGACAAGGGCTGCCCTTGAAGGGGTTCTCCCAGGAGACCTGGGCTTGCAGCAGACGCCAGCTCCAAGGTCTCGCCACCCACCAGTGGAGCACCCGGCCAGGGCCCAAGAACAACAGAGGCCGGCGGGCTGGCTGGGCTGTGGGGCCTCCATCGTGGCCTCTCTGGCCCCTTCTCTTGGTGGTAATTGATCGTATAGACCACCGTTGTACTGCCAGGGCCCGCCCAGGACCCAGGCAGAGAGGAGACATGGCCGTGGAGTGCAAAGAGCCCAGGCTTTGGATTTAGATATTTGCTTTACTGGGCCTCAGTTTCCTCATCTGGAAAATGGGGTAATGTGCCTATAAGAACAGCGGTGGCTAGAGGAGAAGCTCTGTGTCAGGATCCAGCAGGGTGCCACAGTGTCTCGCAGATGCCTTCTTTTCCACCCTTTTCTGGGGTGGCCCTTGATTCTTTGTTTCCTTTGCATGCAGATAGTTGCCTTCTGAATAATTAGCTTTAATTCTGCCCACCTGACACTGTTCAATGAACTCTAACACAGTATCACTAAATGCAGACAGCGGGCACACTGAAAGCCCCGGCTTAAGCATCATACAACGTATCCATGTAACAAAGACACTTGTACCACCTTTATATTTTGAAATTTTAAAAACATTTGCTTCCTTCTCTAAGAAGCCTGTCCTTTCTCCTATGGCCTTTGATTTTCGGAAGTTCTGATTGGATCTAAATTTGTTCTCATGAAAAAACTGGCCCCTTCCCTTCCCCATCCCCATCTCTGAGTTCCACTCCTCATGCCTGGGCCTGCCGCTCTTAATGCGAGTCCTAAAGCTCTGAGCCAGGGGTTCACGAAAGGGGCAGATCTCCACTGAATAGAGGTTCCAGCTAGGGCCCCACCTTCAGGCCAGGCTGAACCCCCTGTTCTGTGGCCCAGCTCAGCATCGCACTGCCTCCCTCTCTTTCTCCAGATGTGCAGTCTTGAAGACCTGATCCCCATCTGGGCCACCTCCTTCCCTGGCCCTGTCTGGTTGGCGGTGGGGTAAACAGCAATTATCTTCTTAGATCCTAGGGCAGGAGCTGAGGTTTCCATTTGGGCCTCACTTTTCCCATCTATGAAATGGGAGATTTGACTAAATAAACTTTGAGACATGCCACCATCTCAGTATCACTATCTCACAATAGTTTGGTGAGGTGGGTAGCATAGGGAGGTACTAGGGTCTCCAGGTCACAAGGCAGCAAGGGGCAGAGGTAGGGTTCTGCCCTAGGGTCCAGGTTATGTTGACTCTAGAGCTCACATGAGTCCCAGAAAGAGACATAAACAAAACAAAATCAGGAGAATCAGCTCCCTGGCTGAGGAGAAGCAGCATTCATTCATTCACCCGCCTGTTTCATCTTGCCATTTGTTTGTCTTTAAAATGAAATAGTTCAGACATACAAAAAGGTTTTTTAGAATGATGCAACGACCCCTTCTAGCCATCATTCAACTGCAGAAATAAAACATTGCAGGTATAGTGGAAGGCCTCTGTGTTCCCTCCTGACTTTGATAGGTTGAAAGCTTCATATTAATGGCGTTCCGTGTGTGCTTTGCGACGCGCCTCATCATTCCGCATTATGTCTGCGACGTGGCCATGTTAACACACGTAGCTGGAGTTCATCCATTTTCACTGCTGTATGGTATTCCATCGCATAAGTACAGCATGTCTGGTCTCCTGAGCATGAACCCTTAGGTAGCTTTGCGTATTTTATGAACAGGAAGAGTGCTGCTATGAACTCTTTTGTACGCACGTGTATTTCTCTTACAGGATATTGCTGAGTTACCCTATTCACTCATATCTTCATAGGGCAAATGTTTTGTTTTTATTTATTTATTTTTTTGAGACACAGTCTCAGTTTGTTACCCTAAGCAGAGTGCCGTGGCATCAACCTAGCTCACAGCAGCCTCAGACTCCTGAGCTCCAGCGATCCTCCTGCCTCAGCCTCCCGAGTAGCTGGGACTACAGGCATGCATCAACATGCCTGGCTAATTTTTTCTATATATTTTTAGTTGGCCAGCTAATTTCTTTCTATTTTTAGTAGAGACGGGGTCTTACTCTTGCTCAGGCTGGTCTTGAACTCCTGAGCTCAATCGATCCTCCCGACTTGGTCTCCCAGACTGCCAGGATTACAGGTGTGAGCCGCTACCCCTGGCCCCCTAGGGCAAATGTTTATTGAGCACTTACTATGTGGCAGGTCCTGGTATGGCAGCAGAGCTGGAGGAGCATCTCCTTGAAAGTGAGAAGCAGAGGGAAAGTGTTAGGCACAATTAGAAGGAACTCGGGAGATATAAGTAGGCAATTGCCAAGAATTTGTGGAGAACTCTATGGGAAGAGCTTTCAGGTGGTTTGGGGCGTCTTACTTTGGGACGGATGGAGCATGGGGGAAGACCTCTCCTAGTCAGCTCCCTGTGGGACGCAATCATGAAAGCTTGGAGCTGGCAGTCAGCAGGTCTGGGTGTTGGTCCTGGGTCTGTCCCAGATTCATTGTGTGATGTTGGCCAGGTGCCTTTCCCTCTCTGGCCTAAATTTCTCCTCAATACAAGGCAGGGAGGCCAAATAATGCTTCAATCTTTATTGCCTACAGAGCCTTGATTTTCTTCTCTTTAACATGGGCTTGCCAATCCGTGCAAGGCCACTCCAAGCCTGCCAGGAATACGCCAAAGGTCCAGTGTTAGCCTGTAAGGTGTTATTCTCCCTTAGGTGCAGCCTGTCAGGAGGCAGTGAGATGGCAAAGACAACCCTGAATTTCCTGCAGCTTCTGTCTACTCCTTCCATTCCTGCTGCGCCTCCTGCCCAGACTCTGCTCCCACCCCGCGTCAGCCATCTTTGCACACAAGGTATAAATATAAAAAAATAAATAAACCTGGAGTGAGCCCCAGGCTGAAGCAAATCGCTGGCAAGCGTGACCGCCGATTAGCATGCATAGTGGACGTGCAACTGGGCATATCAGAGAGAACTGCGTTTTCCTGCAGGATAGAGCCATCGGCACCCGCTGGGCTGGGAGGGACGCAGAGGGAGGGAGGCACAGAGACGGTGCTCTGGCTGGACCCTGGGAGTGCACCAGCCGGGAGGCCCCCAGCTTGCTCTCTCAGGCTGCCCTACCCCCTACGTGCTCCCCCCAGCTTGAGCAGGGGTTTCCCTTCAGCAAGCTGGAACCTGGGACCTGCTTGGAGTGGGGGCTATAGAGATGGGGGAGGTGGAGCCGGGTGGTGAGGGTCAGATAGGCCCAGGGTGCAGGGTCCACTGAGCAAGCGCGTTCATCGTCCTAAGCCTCCAATTTTCATCCATAAAAGGGGAAGAATAATACTAAGTACCTTGTAGGGTTCTGAGGGCTCAATGAGTTCAGATGAATGCCTGACAGCGATGAGCACAGAGTAGGACACAAACAATGTGAGCCCTCCTCCTCCGCCTCATCACTCTGTGACAGGCTCCCTGCCAGCCCCTGTGGATGGCCACAGACCAGGAAAAGTAAGGAGTGAGAAGAACATCTGGGAGGAATCCAGAGAACGAAGGGAAAAACGTGACAAGAGCTCGCACGTATGGGGAGCCGTGTGAAGCTCCTCGCCGTCTGTACCACTTCATTGTAACTCCGCAGCAGTCCACTGCGGACGAGGAACCTCAGGCACCGGGAGGTGGCAACTTGCCCAAGGTCGCACAGCCAGGTGGTAGCAGACCTGGTCTTTAAGCCGAGGCCATTTGACTTTAGTGGGCTCGCCAGATAAAATACAGGACCTCCGAGTTCAATTTCAATTTCCGATAAACAATGAATATGTTTGCGGTACATACTTATACTTGCTAACTGCACTCGGGAAGCCCAGAACCAAAGCTCCCAGCCCCCATCCTACCAGCCACAGCTCCTGAATAATTCACAAAAATACCCATACTGCAGCCATCCCCTTTGATTGAAAGGGGGTTCTGGAGGATGGTTTCTCATCTGAACTCTGCTCTAGCCATGGAGGAGATTAGCTGGGGAAGGGGGATGGCCTAGGGTGGGGGCCAGGGCAGGCTCCCTGTGCCTCCAGTTGCTGATCTGTAACTTGAGAAACTTGGACAAAGCTGGGGCCTTGGCTCTCTAGCCACTTCGATTTCCTGGCCCCGTGCCCCTACCCATGTGAAGTACAGATACAATGCCCACATCACAGGGCGAGTGCGAGCAAAGAAGTGAGACGGTGGATGAGGAACTCCTTTTTCAAACACTGTCCCAAGAGGCAAAGCATTGTTATCGAATCCGGGCCTTTGTTTCACCATCCGTAAAATGGAAAGCAGAAGGCCCGCCTCCTAGGGCTGTTTTGAGGATAAAGCAAGATGTCCTTTCGCTTTCTCAGGCTGTGCCTTCTGCACGGAGCACCGCCTTCCCACCCTCAGTCCACCTCGACAGGCTTGCTCCTGCTCACTCTCCAGGACTGCTCTGAGAAACCTTCCTGCCTTCCCCCAACCCCAACCACCCCGGACTAGCTGGGGCACCCCGTCCCCTGGCTGTTCCACCCCTTGTCCGGACTCCCAGCCCAATGTACCGTTATGGCCCTTTTCCTTATTCGTCTCCCGATTAGGCAGGTAGGTTGCATCTTGTTCCTCCTTTGCCCTGCCCAGCACGGGGCCTGGCACGGGGTCTGCACGCAGTAAACATGTGCGCAAGGAGTAAAAGTGCCTCGTAAACGCCAGCACGTCGTCCAGATTTGAGGGTTGTTGGCAGGGCATCCCTTTGAAACCCAAGATCCTTCCTATCATCGTGCGCATCACCGCAGAGCCGCGTTTCCCACAACACGCCTGTCCTCCTCATCTGCAGCTTTTGCCCCTGGAACGTAGGCAGCGGGGCCTAGGATGTCACTGCGGCTGGCGGGACTGGTGGGGGCACCTGGTGCATTCAGGGCCAGCTGGGGCCGTCTCTGCACTCGCTCCAGCCTGACTCCCTGGCCTCTGGCCTGCTGCTCTGCCCCAGTGAGCCCACTGCGTTCAGTCGCAGACACCTCATTATCCCAGCGATGTAGCCAAGCTGGAGGCAGTTCAGACAGCAGTGAGAGCGATGTGGGGGCCTGGCGCTGGGCTGGCGGCGGGGAAAGGGAGCAGTCCCAGGGCCCAGGCCAAGGAGCTTGGCTCCACAGGGCCCAGCAGGGAACCTGAGAAGCTCAGCATCTGCGTGCCAGCGCCTGGAGAACGAATGGCCTCCCCAGCCGTGGAAGAAATGAGCGAGCCGGGAAGACAGGGGGTACTTGGAGGGAGGAGGTTCCTGCCTACCTCGGGCCAGGGGGAGCAGGCATCACCCTTTCCAACCTGCAGATACCACTGCACCTGTTGCCATCTCTGCCACTACTGCTGTGACTGAGAGGCCATGCCCTTGGAGTGGGAAGCAAAGGGAAGAGGCCGGCATGGGGGGGGGGACAGGGGGTTGGTCGTGCCCACTGAGATCCACAGTCTGTGGAAAGCGTTTCTGGGCAATCTAGGCTGCCCCTGCTGTCTAGGGTGGAAGGGAACTTTGGACATGGCTGAGGCTCACCACCCATCTCATCTTATCGATATAGACGCTGGCCTAGGGGGGGACAGGGTGGGGCCAACATTGCCCGAGTCAGTGGTGCAGCCTGGACTGGAACCTAGGGCCTCTGGACTCCAAGTTTTGGCCTCTTTCCACCACACTTTTCTGTCCCCAGCACCAAGTGAGCTGCTGCCCAGGCTGTATGTACTCTGCCATCTGCCCACGACACACACCCCCTTTTGGGCGGTACCCTCACCCCTTATCCACACGCACACGTCACACATACACAAATACACTTGTGCCAGGCGTGATGTTACTTGGGCTTTCCAGGACACCTTCCAAAAGGGGATGGGCATGAGGTGCAAATCAAGCCCCAGCCCTCTCACTCATGGTCTGCGCTCTTGCCCCTAAGCCTTTGCCCTTGCTGGCCCCTCCGCCTGGAATGTTCTGCTCTGGAATTTGTCCTGGCTGGCTTCATCTCGGCACCAACGTCATCAGCAATGTTCCAATGTCACTCTTCTTGGAAGGCTTCCCTGACCACAGGTCACTCCCTAGCTCATCGCACTGTTTTATGTCCTTTGCAGCACTGAGCATGCTTTTAAATCAGCTTGTTTCTTTACTGTCTTTCCCACCCTCCAAACTGGAAGCTCATTAAGGGCAGGAACCACATCTGGCTGCTTTTCTGCTGTAACCTCAGCACCTAGAACAGTGCCTGGCATACTTGCACAGATGCACTTGTGCGCGTGCGCACACACACACACCATGCCAAATAAATGAATGAATAAAGCAAAATTTTCCTTCCAGAAAAAAGGTTGAGGCTATGCAGAGAGAACCCAAGCCCAGGCCTGACCTGGAGAGGTCCCTGGGCTATTTCAGTCTTCAAAAATTACTTATTTAATACCAGGTACTGTTCTAGGCTCAGGAGACACAGCAGTGAGCAAAAGACAGATCTCTGCCTTCATAGAGCTCAAGTTCAAGTGGCAGGTGATGACAACGGATGAGGCAAATAAGTTACATGTGGTAAGTGCACTAAGAAAGGTAAAGTGGTAAGCGGGATGGAATGCTGGGGCTGGGGTCCCACCCCCCATACTACTTACAGTACGAGAGTTATGTGTGGAAATTTAAGTATCCTGGCCATTTCAGTGGCAACCTCAAGGCACTGAGAGAGCCAGCTGAGGGTATCAGGGGAAGAGAGCTTCGGACAAAGGAAAGAGCAAGCACCGAAGCCCTGAGGTTGGGATGTGTCTGAGGTCTGAGCGGCTGGAGCAGAGTGTTCGAAGGCGAGAGTTGTGGCAAGGGAGTATATTACCACAGGGCAGGTGACGCTCCTGTCAGTTTCCCGTGCTTGAGAGCCAAGGATCAAAGATGGCAGAACGCCGGGAAATGCCTTCCAAGGAATGTCTCAGACCCCAAACTCTTCCTCCCTGCCTGAGTCTAGGATCCGAGCCTGGGCCAGCTCCCTCGGATGTCTTGGTACGCCCTGCCTGTGAACACAGAATGCTTTTACCAGCTCAGCTGAGGATGACGAGAGCTGCTGGCTATGACCCCTACATTTGGGTAGCTCTTTGTGGCTTGCACTGTGTCCCTTAATCCTGCCACAGTTTCCCACCCCCCACCTACCAAAAAGGAGAGCAGGCTACATTAACCCATTTGACAGATCAAAAAAATGAGGTGCACAGTAGGCCAGCGGTCAGTGTTTACCAAGCCCTTCTCATTGAGTGTTCACAAGGACCTTGGACTTCCAGCCTCTTCTGAGAGACGAGAAAAGGGAGACTCAGGTTAAGTCACACAGCTAGGTCATGGCAGAGCTGGAACGGACATTCGGATCTTTCTACCTCTACTGGCTCATGTTTGCCTTGATGCCACCCAGCTCTGAGGAAGGAGTAGCACCTCAGGAGGTGAAACCAGGACACAGCTCAGGCATTCACACCGAGGAAGTGCTAATTAAACCCCATGGCATAATAGAAGGAGTGTGGATTTATTTAGATCCAGCAGACCTGGATTAGAGTCCCAGAGTTGCCGTGTGACCTTGGGCAAGTTGCTTCCCTTCTGTGACCTTCATTTGCTCATGTCTAAAGCAGACTGGAAATCTCTACTCTGTGCAGTTGATTTATGGATTCGGTGGAATCCCAAGTGCGTAGGTGCCACCTAATCAGTGTGGGTCCTTGTTTATATGTGTCATCGCGTTATGTCTGATTGACGTGAAAAGGCAGAGGCTGGTGGCAGTAGGGCTGGCCCTATCTATCCCCACTGAGGCTGGGCCTGGACGAAAGAAAGTCCCAGTGAGTGTGGCCCTGAGAAGCCTTCTGGGACTAGGACAACAGCAATGCCATTCCTCTGCCAGTCCTACTCATAACTGGGACCTCAGGAATAAAAGGGGAGCTGGATGTTCAGGGTCTGGGGCTAAGCCCAGCCCCTCTCCCTGTGACTCGTCATGCCCTCCCTCTGCCAGGCCTAGGAGAAACAGGGCCCACCTCCAGCTCTCCTGCCCCTCCCACTACCAGAGCCCACCCCCACCCCAAGAGCTCTGGGCTGTTTAATGGGGTGGAGCTGTCTCTAATGTGCTCCATCAATGTTTTCTGGAGCCTCATTAGAAACCATAATGTCCTATTAATATGCTGATGAGATTTCCTTCATGCTGGGGAATGAAGAGTAGCTGGGAGCAAGAGGGGTGGGGAGAGGGTGACAGAATTCACCATGGGGATCCCAGGGGAGAGGAGCAGAGCTGAGCTGGTGGTGTCTCCCCTACTCCTTGGGAAACTCAGGAGGACTCAGTCCCAGGCCCCATGTTCCCTCTGCACAGGCCCCCGGGGGTCTCAGTCAGCTGCTGCAGGGACTGGCAGGTAGGTGCACACACCCCTCCCCACCCCACCCCTGAATACCACCTTGGGGCCTCACCCTGGTGACAAAGGTTAGTCACCAAAGCCTACGCTTATTCCTCATCTGTTCCTACCACTGGCATCTACACCGACCACACTGGCGCCTAGCACCCAGTTAGGCCCCAGGCACACGGACTTCAGTGAGATACAACATGGCACTTTTGGACAATGGAAAGAAGCAAGATATGTAACGTGGCCAGCTTGTAGTTGGCTCTCCATAAATTGTGGCTATGGAGATAGGTCCCTACCCCATGTTGCTCCTAGTCCGAAGGGTGAGGGAGGCAAATGTGTAGGCAATTCAGATCCTGCCTTGTGACATAGAAGTGTTCTGACATAACAAAGGAGGGAGGGGCTGCGTGTGTTCACGCGGCTGGGTGTGTGGATGCAATGCCATGGATATTTACACAGGCGCATCTGTGCCAGGCCTTTATGTGTGCTGTGCCCTCAGCCTCCTGACACCATTCAAGACCAGCTCCCTGGTCCTCCTGGCTAACCCCAACCCCTGCCTGGCCTTGCAATCTCCCGCGATGGGCCTGGGTTCAGAGGGACTGGCATCTGTGTCTTGTTTCCCTGAAGAAGGCCGTGTGCTCGGGCGGGTGGCTCTGATGGCACTCACTGCCCCGCATCTGCACACTCCTCGCCAACCTCTATGGGCCAGTAGACCCTTGACTTCCTGCCCAGCAAGAAACCCATTCCTTCACCTCCTTCAAAGTTCCTTGGCTGCTGCTGGCTCTGGACTCCTGGCTCAGACCCTCTATTCCTGGCTTCTCAAAGTCATTCCGATTGGGACCCCTGATTCAGCCAGCCCTGACTGCCCAGGTAGGCAGCTGGCCCCACCTCGCAGGGTTCCCTGTCTAACCCTTCTCCCAGGGCTACCCCTGGGAGCACCTTGGCCTGAGCCTCTCTTATTCCCTTCCCCCATTCCCAGGAAAACTCACCTTCCTGGCCCTTTGGCCTCTGTCCCCAGCTGGGGCACATTAGCTGTGATACCTCCATCTGCAGGCTGTTTCCTCCATCCAGCTTCCAGTCAGTCATCTGGGCTCAGATCTCCCCAGGAACAGTCAGTCACCCACTCCTGTCTGCATGTGACAAGTGGAAAGCACAAGTGGAACAGACAGCGTTCCAGTTCTGACCCCGCCATTTATTTGCTGGGTGACCTTCGGCAAGTCACTTAAGCTCTCTATGCCTTGGTTTCTGTAAACGGGGAATACTGTTCTCTATATCACAGAGTTGTTATGCGGATTCAAGGAGATCATGTATATAAAGCAGTGCCTAGTACACCGTGAGTGCTCAATAAATGCCAGTTATTATTCCCCAGCCTTCTCAGAGGTTCATCCAGGTCAGCTCCATGCCCACACTGTCACTGCCCAGCCTCTAGGCTTTTCCCCTGCCCCCAGTTCAGGTTCTTCCTTACTGCCCGAATTCTGGGTTTGGAATCAGGCAGACCTAGTTTCACTTCTAATTCTACTGCTTAACTCAGAGAGTATTTCTCTGAGCCTCAGTTTCTTTCTCTCTGAACTGGGGCTATGAATTGCCCCCTCAACAGGTTGATGTTCATTTGAGGGTCAAATGAAGTGGCTGCCATCAAAGTGCCTATCGTGATGCTTGGCACCCAGTAAGAATTTATCTTGCCACATCCATAGAGCTCGGGTTTGAGGCCAGTTTGGCTTGGGCCCAGGGAGCACGGAGGCAGGGGAATGGCTGGGAAAACTGACAGGGATGCTAGGAGGCCCTGGTACGGGTAGCCAGGCTCACCAAGGCAGTGCCTGAAGGGCACAACAAGCTTAGGCTTGATGCCAGCAGTGGGCCCAGCAGAAGCAATAAAACTGAGGCCGGCACACTGCAGGCCCCAGCCAGTGGCACCCTCGTCCCTGAGGGTAGGAGTGGGGACAGTACAAGGAGGAGCCTGGAGAGCGTGCAGGCGGTCAAGCAAAGGATGGGAGCTACAAGCTCGAAGGCCAGAGAGGGCCCAGCAAGCGGGGATCGGGTGGAAGCAGAGCCCGGGAGGACAGCCGGAGCCTCAGCACTCACCCCAGCACTGCATCCGGGGTCTGTTGTCAGCCGCATTGAATTGCAGGCTTGTGGGGCTTAGGTTTGGGGAGCCAGACTGCCTGGCTTTGGTTTCCCACTTACCGGCTGTGTGATCTTGGGCACACCACTCAGCCTTTCTGTGCCTCAGTCTCCTCATCTGTAAAGTAGCAATCATATTTTCTACCTCATAGGGCTATGATGCTGGTTAAATATCTTAGCATATGTGAAGCACTTAAAACAGGACTTGGCATACATTTTCTGCTATAATTAGGATTATTTTAGCTATTACTATTTTGTTCCACCTGCCTCTCTCAGGTCTGTCTTAGGCCGTGGGCCAGGAGGGAGGGCCCTCAGGAGAGCCAGCCAAGCTGAGGCTGACAGTGGAGAAGAACTGAGATTGGTGTCCCCACCCCCTGCCTTCCCATCAGCACCTGCTCCTCCAAGCTAGTCTCATCTCCAAGGGCCCTCTGAGCTCTGACGGCCTGCAATACGTGATTGAGAGGCCTTCAGTAAGGGCCCATAGTCCCATACTGGGCATGAGCAGGCCTAGCCTTCAGGGACAAATCCAGACTCACGGACAGGGACAGAAAAGCAAAGAATCATAGATTCTTAGAGCTAATACCCCGAATGTTCTAGAACTGTCCAGATTCCAACCATTCTGCCCCATTGCTCTCGTGAGCAGCCAGAATCTCTTAGAAACTCCAGATAATCTGGCTCAAATCCCAACTCAAACACTTACTAGACGTTTGACTTTGGGGGAGTGATCTGACCTGCTTTAGCCTCAATTTCCTCATCCGTAAGATGCAAGTAGCAGCAATCTCTCCCCATAGGGTCGCTGTCAGGACAGAGGGTGGTTTGGGAATGGAGAGAGGGCCTGAGGGGTACGGAAAGAATGATACTGAAAGTAGAATTTCTAAGTACAGTGGGGTCACGGAAGCAAGTGAGTGGGTCCCAAGTGCAAACCCAGGGATGTTGCCTGAAGGACTCAAGCCAGCGAGGAGGAGTATGAGGAGAGAGACTGGTTGAGAAGGGACTGCTTTTGGTGGCAATGTGGGGACAGAGGCTGAGAATCCGGACAGTGCTCTTTACCCAGAAAGAAGTGAGGTGGTGGTCAGGTAGCCGAGGGTCAAAGACATCCCAAAGGCCACTCCCTGTCTGTGCCTGCCTGAAGAGTTTTCTGGTGCCTGATCCCTCCCTGCAAGAACCTGGGTGGACACTCCCTGGATGGGGCTCCAGACGTGGCAGGATTTGAGACTGCAGTTGGGGGAAGCAGGAAACCAGAGCCTGTTTAACATTACATTTTTCCAAACTTCAGCCTCCTGGATGCCGGAGCAAAGAAAGACAGGAGAGGGCAGGAGCTTAGCAAGGCAGGACAGCCAATGGAGACAGGGGCAGTAGATGACTTTGGGAGGACTGCAGGAGCACACGGGAAGCCCCAAGGCCAAGGCCAGGGGCTTAAAGCCAGGGGCCAGCCCTCCTTGAATCAGTCAGTGGGATTCTCCAAAGCTCAACTTGTCTCTAAAGAGCTACTCAGATCAGGAAATCATCCATCTAAAAACATGTATTAAGCACTCACTAATCACCAGACACTGAGGCTGGGAAAGCACAGGTTCATCCCACAAGCCTCGCCTTCTCATGATTTAGTATCCGTAAGCTGAAGTCATGGGACACAGGCAGGGTCAGGGATGGGGTGTGTGTGGAGCTTGATCTCAGCTCTGTCACTGATTTGCATAATACAGCCTTCTTTCTCTCTGAGCCTCAGCTTCCCCATCTGTACAATGGGAGAGAGTGGGGAACTGATTGCTTTATAAGGGCCAATGAGTCTGAGTTGGTGAAGGGCGCTCAGTGGTCATGAGAGGGGCTGAGCAGTGCCCAGACACCAGGACCTCAGAGCAGCAGGGCTGGGAAGCTCTTTCTGAGCCTAGAAGGTGCCTGCTGCCCCCAAGCTTCCTGGCCCTCCCATACCTCCCAGGGAGGCCCTTTGGGCTGGACTCCATGGGGTTAAGACCATATGTGAAACCATCTTCTTGCCTTCCCTGCTATGTACCATGGGCTGTTCAGACGTCTGTTTGTCCACCAGGCCCGGAGCACTTAGGGTTTGGACCACAGAGGAGCAGCCATGGCGAACTGATGTGCCTGTTTCCCTTATAGGCCCCAGACCCTCTCTGGTGACCAGAGGAGGCCAATTAGCAGAGAACAAAATGCTTCCTGCCCTGGGCCCTCGCCTACCACTGCCTGCATCTGCTCAGTGCTTAATGGTCATTTGAGCTGTCTCTGGGGACAGAGGATAGGGCTTCCACGGACTGCCTGGCTCCAGGCAGCAGCCTGGGTCCTGAGGGAGGCCAGAGGAGGAGGAGCAAGGTGCCTGCTGCTGCTGGGGCAGCCCGAGACGGCAGGAACACAGTGCACTTGGAGCAAGGCCAGGACCCGGAGGTTGCTCCTGCCGCCTGCCTGGGAACTAACGCTCCCCAGGGTCTGCTCTGCACTCCTGCGAGGCCTCAGCTGATGCTGGGCATGGGGGTGGGGCAGGAAGAACGCTCGGGCCTTTAGAGCATCTCAGTGGAGGAAGCTGCTGGGGCCTGGAGTCCTCACTGGGCCCTGTGATCTTGCGGGTAGGATATGGTTAAAGACCTTCATCCCAAACTTTCCAGGCTGGTCTGGAAAACCGGTTTGTCTGTTCACCTGCTGTGGAGAAAATGCGCAGCTGGAAGGGAGAGGAACTGGGTTCTGGTCCGGGCCCTGGCGCTGCTCTGTGGCTTCTCCATCCTTGGGCCTCAGTTTTCCCATCTGTCAAGTCAGAATTGCAGCGCGCCTCACTGGGTCAGCTGACAAGCGTCCCCAGAGAGCTCAGGCAGGTGGGGGCGCTGGAGTGGGGAGGCTGGAGTGGAGAGGGCAGGGGAAGGTGGTGGAGAGAGGCTGAGTCTGGAGAGGTGATGTCACTTCCTCAGAGGGGTCTCCACTGATGCCCCTCTCCCACCCACCTCAATCTGAAACCCAGCGCTGCCACATATTAGTTGTGTGACCTTGGGCAAGTCACTGAATCCCTCTGCACCCCGTCAGTAGACTGGGGATTAGGTCAACCTTACAAGTTACTCATGAGACAGTGTATATGACTGAGGTCGCCTTTATAAAGCACTTAGCAGTGCTTGGACAGAGTAGGGTGGGAGTGCTGTCACGCAGAGAAAATGCCTGCAGGAGCCCTCAAGCACAGCTGCCACCAACCACTAGCCGCAGCCCCCTCCCCTGGCCTGCCATGAATAATGAACTGGTATCGATCCCCTGGTCGGGAAATTCCCTCTGACCTGTGATAAAAATACGCCCAGCCTGCCAGCCTGCGGGCCTGTGAGCCTGCAGCTCCAGACAGCTTCTCGCCAGCCAGCCTGAGCTCACCCGCGCCTCCCCCAGCCCCCCCAGCCCCAAGAGGCAGAGCTTGGCAGGACAGGGCCCCAGAGACTGAGACCAGGTGGTGCCCGCCATCTCCTCCACTCCGTCTCCAGGGAGACGGCACAAAGGAGCAGGATCATCTATGGCAAGAGCCCCATGGCCACGCCCCAGGAGTAAGGAGACAGAGCACAGACCTGGGTTTGAATCCTGCCTCCAGCACTTGCTGTAAGTGCCTCAGTTTTGTCAGCTGTAAAATGAAGATGTAATTCCTTCCTTATGCAGTTAGTCCTGGATTCAAATGATTTAAGGTATGTAAAGTGCCCAGCACAGTGCCTGACCCATGGGAGGCGCTCAATACATGATGGTTCAGGCCTTCCCACTTCTCCCTCCTGCTCCGCTTGCTGTGAAACCCGGGACCATTTCACAGGGGACTGAACCTTTGAGTGACTTTCTTAAAAGTAAGAGCCTATTGAGATATAATTCACAAGTCATAACATTCACCCTTTTAAAGTGCACAATTCAGTGGTTTTTTACTATACTCAACAGAGTTGTACAACCATCACAATTATCTAATTTTAGAACACTTTCATCATTCCCAAAAGAAACCCCGTACCCGTTAGCAGTCACTCCCAATTCCCACCTTCTCCACTGCTTGCCCCTGACAGCCACTAATCTGCTTTCTATTCCTACGGACTTGCCTTGTCTGGATATTCCATAGACGTAGCATCACGCGGTATGTGCATTTGGTCTCTGGCTTCTTTCACTTAGCATAATGTTTGCGGCCTTTATCCATGTGTACCATGTAACAGTACTTCATTCCTTTTCATGGCTGAGTAATGTTTTGTCACATGGATAAACTACATTTTGTTGATCCGTTCATCAGTTGACAGACATTTGGGTTGTATTCATTTTTTGGCTATTGTGAATAATGCTGCCATGAACCTTCATGTACAAGTTTTTCTGTGGACACATGTTTTCATTTCTTTTGGATATATACATATATATACACATGACGGAATTGTTGGGTCATAAGGTAACTTTATTTTAACATTTTGAGAAACTGCCAGACTTGTACATGTATTTCTACCATCAGTGTCTGATGGTTCCAATTTCTTCACATCCTTGCCAACACTTGTTATTATCTTTTTGATTATAGCCAACCTAGTGGGTGTGAACTGGTATCTCATTGTGGGTTTGATGTGCAGTTCCCTGATGGCTAACGACAATGAGTGTCTTTTCATGTGCTGTTGGCCAGTTGCGTATGTTCCTTGAGAAATATCTATTCAGATCCTTTGCCAACTTTTAATTGGATTGTTTGTCTTTGTGCGTGTGTGTGCTCATTTTTATTTATTTGTCTATTTAGTTAGGCAATACATGTGAGATGTACAAAAACTCAAAAGGAGCAATAGGATACTCAGTGACATGTAACTCTCCTTCCTCCCCTTTCCTCCAAATGTCCATTCTCCCTCCTGGGAGACAGACACTTTTAGTAGTTTCCATTTGTTTTCCCAGAGATATTTCATGCATTTACAAATATATACATAGAAATATTTTAATATGAATATTAAGAAATTATTAAAACTATTTCAATAATAAAATTTGTTTTATAATTTCATATGCTAGATAATCATAGGCACAGAGCTTTCCACAATAAGGCAACAATCATTAATTCAGTTCTGTGTTATCACTTAATTTAGATCTCACCTTATGTAATAATGCGTCACTCATCATCTACCAGGACATTATCTTCATTAGATGCTTTAAAAGCACTTTATTATAGAAAAGTGTCAACCATACTCCAAAGCAGGGAGAATAATATAATAAACCCCAGATACCCAACAAGTATGCACATTTTAAGGCTTTTAATAAACAATGCCAAGTTTGCCTCTATAAAAGGTTTTTAGTGATTTATACTCCTATCGGCTATGTATGAGATTTACACTATCTTCATTTTTAAATTAATACATAATAATTGTACATATTTATGGGGTACACAAGATATTTTGATATATGCATACAAAGTGTAATGATCAAATCAGGGTATTTAGCATATCCATCACCTTAAACATGTATCATTTCTTTGTGTTGGGAACATTTCAGATTTTCTCTTCCAGCTGTTTTGAGAGACTATAAATTATTATTAACTATGGTAACCCTATGGTGCTATTGAACACTAGAACTTATTCCTTCCAACTGTATGTTAGTACCTGTTAACCAACCTCTCCTCAGCCCCTCTTCCCAGCCTCTGATAACCATCGTTCTACTTTCTACCTCCATGAGATCAACTTTTTTAGCTACCACATGAGTGAGAACATGCAACATTTGTCTTTATGTGCTTGACTTATTTTCAATTAACATAATGACTTCCAGATCCATCATGTTGCTGCAAATGACAGGATTTCATTTTTTATTGGTTGAATACTATTTCATTGTTACATGTACCATATTATCTTTATCATTTATGGGCCCATAGGTTAGTTCCGTATCTTGGCTATTTTGAATAGTGCTCCAATAAACATGGGTGTGCAGATATCTCTTTGATATATTGATTTATTTTCTTTTGGATAATCCCAGCAGTGGGATTGTTGGATCATATGTTAGATCTATTTGTAGCTGTTTAAAGAATCTCCATACCGTTTTCCATAGGGGTGATACTACTTTACATTCCCTCCAGCAGTGTAGTAGCATTCCTCCTCCGCTTCCTCACCAGCATCTGTTACTTTTTGTCTTTTTGATAATAGCCATTCTAACTGGGATGAGATATTTCATTGTGGTTTTGATTTGCATTTCCCTGATGATTAGAGATGTTGAACATTTTTTTTCATATGACTGCTGTCCATTTGTATGTCTTCTTTTGAAAAATGTCTATTCAGATCATTTGCTCATTTTTAAATTGGATTATTTAGTTTATTACTGTTGAGTTGAGTCTCTTACATATTCTAGTTATTAATCTCTTGATGGATGGATGGTTTGCAAGTATTTTCTCCCATTCTGTAGGTTGTCTCTTCACTATATTGATTGTTTTCCTTTGCTGTGGTGCAGAAGCCTTTTAGCTTGGTGTAAACCCGTTACTCTATTTTTTGCTTTTGTTGCTTGAGTTTTTGAGGTCTTACCAAAAAAATCTTTGCCCAGACTAATGTTGTGAAGCATTTCACAATATTTTCACAATATTTTCTTCTAGTAGATTCATAGTTTTAGGTTCACATTTAAGTCTTAAATCCATTTTGATTTGATTTTTGTATATGGTGTGGGATAAGGGTCTAGTTTCGTTCTTCTGCATATAGATATCCAGTTTTCCTAGGACCATTTATTGAAGAGGCTGTCCTTTCCCCAGTGAATATTCTTGGCACCTTTGTTGAAAATGAGTTGGCTGTAAATGTGTGGATTTATTTCTGGGTTCTTGATTCTGTTCCATTGGCTTATATGTCTGTTTTTATGCCAGTACTATGCTGTTTTATTTACTATAGCTCTATAATATATTTTAAAGCCAGGTACTGTGATGCCTCCAGCTTTGCTTTCTTTACTCAGGATTGTTTTGACTATTTGAGGTATTTTGTGGTTCCATATGAATTTTAGGGTAGTTTTTTTCTTTTTCTGTGAGGAATGTCATTGGTATTTTGACAGGGATTGCATTGAATCTAAAGACTGTTTTGGGTAGTATGGACATTTTAACAATATTCATTCTTTCAACTTATTAATATGGATGTCTTTCCATTTTTTTGTGCCCTCTTCAATTTTTGTCATCAGTGTTTTATAGTTTTCATTATAGATATCTTTCACTTCTTTGGTTAAGTTTGTTCCTAGGGGGTCTTTTTGGAGCTATTGTAAGTGAGATTGCCTTTTGGATTTCTTTTTCAGATTGTTTGCTGTTGACGTATAGAAATGCTACTGAGTTTTGTATATTGATTTTGTATCAGCAAATTTACTGAATTTGTTATCACTTCTAATAGGTTTTTGGTGGAGTCTTTAGGTTTTTCTAAATATAAGATCATATCATCTGCACACAAGGACAATCTGACTTCTCCCTTTCCAATGTGGATGCCCTTTATTTCTTTCTCTTGCCTAATTGCTCTGGCTAAGACTTTCAATACTACGTTGAAAAAAAAAGTGGTGAAAGCAGGCATCCTTGTTTTAGTTCAGATCTTAGAGGAATGTTTTTCAGTTTTCCCCATTCAGTATGATATTAGCTGAGGGTTTGTCATATATACACTTTACTGTTTTAAGGTATGCTCCTTCTATTCCCAGTTTGTTGAGAGTTTTATCATGAAAAGATGTTGAATTTTATCAAATGCCTTTTCTGCATCTTAGATGATCACATGGTCTTGCATCCCTGGGATAAATCTCACTTGATCATGGTGTATTATCTTTTTGAATTGCTGTTAGATTTGATTTGCTAGTATTTTATTGAGGACTTTTACATTTATGTTCATCAGGGATATTAGCCTGTAGTTTTCTTTTTTTGCTGTATCCTTTTCTGGTTTTGGTATCAAGGTAGTGCTGGCCCCTTAGAATGAGTTAGGAAGAATTCTCTCCTCTTCAGTTTTTTGGAATAGTTTGGGAAGAATTAGGGTTAGTTCTTCTTTAAAAGTTTGGTAAAATTCAGCAGTAAATCCATCCAGTCCTGCTCTTTTCTTTGCTGGGAGATTTTTCATTACTGATTCAAATCTCATTACTTATTACCGGCATGTTCAGGTTTTCTCTTTCTTTCTTGTTCAATCTTGGTAGGTTGTATGTGTCCAGGACTTTGTCTATTTTTTTTAGGTTTTCCAACTTGTTGGCATATAGTTGTTTATAATAGTCTCTAACGATCCTTTGTGTTTCTGTTGTATCCATTGTAATGTCTTCTATTTTGTTTCTTATTTTATTAATTTGGATCTTCTCTCTTTTTTTCTTAGTCTAGCTAACAATTTGTCAATTTTGTTTATCTTTTAAGAAAATCGACTTTTTATTTTATTGATCTTTTGTATTTTTTGATTTCCATTTCATTTCATTCTGCTCTGATCTTTATTATTTCCTTCCTTCTACTAATTTTGGGTTTCATTTGTTATTGTTCTTCTAGTTCCTAGAGGTGCATCATTAGGCTGTTTATTTGAAATCTTTCTACTTTTTTGATGCAGGCATTTATTGCTATAAACTTCCCTCTTAGCATTGTTTCTTCTGTAACCTGTAGCTTCCACATGTTGTGTTTCCATTTTCATTTGTTTCAGGACACTTTTTGATACCCTTAATTTCTTCACTTATCCAGTGGTTGTTAAAGAGCATGTTATTTAATTTCCATGTATTTGAACCATTTCCAAAGATCCTCTTATTATCCATTTCTAGTTTTATTCCATTGTGATTTGAGAAGATACTTGACTTGATTTTGATTTTTTAAAATATTTGTTGAGACTTCCTTTGTGGCCTAACGTGTGGTCTATACTGGAGAATATTCCATGTGCTGATGATAAATATGTGTATTCTGATGCTGTTGGATGAAATGTTCTATAAATGTCTGTTATATCCATTTGGCCTATAGTGCAGTTTAAGTCTGTTTTTTTGTTGTTGATTTTCTGTCTAGAAGACCTATCCAATACTGAAAGTGGGGTATTGAAGTCCCCAACTATTATGGTATGGGAGTCTTTCTCTTTAGCTTTAATAATATTTGTTTTATATATCTGGGTACTCAAGTGTTGGGTGCATATATATTTCCAATTGTTATATCCTTTTGCTCAATTGAACCCTATATCATTATACAACGACCTTCTTTGTCTCTTTTTATTTAGTTTTTTTTTGACTTAAAGTCTATTTTGTCTGATATAAGTGTAGCTACTACACACTTTTGGTTTTCATTTGCATGGAATATTTTTTTTCCATACTTTCATTTTCAGTCTATGTGTGTCTTTACAGGTGAAGTGAGTTTCTTATGGGCAACATATGATTGGGTCTTGATTTTTTATCCATTCAGCCAGTCTATCTTTTAATTGGAGAATTTAAACCATTTACATTCAAAGTTATTAATGACAGGTGAGGACTTACTGCTGTCATTTTGTTAATTGTTTCCTGACTGTTTTGTATACCTTTTGGTCCTTTCTCCTTCTCTTACTGTTTATCTTTGCAATTTGGTGTTTTTCTGTAGTGATAATGTTTGGTTCTTTTATCTTTCTCATTTGTGTTTCTGCTCTTCCAGTGAGGGTCTAGCTATGTTGCCCAGGCTGGTCTTGAACTCCTGGCCTCAAGTGATCCTCCTTCCTCAGCCTATTGAGTCGCGGAGATTATAGGTATTAGCCACCACACCTGGCAGTTTATTAGTATTTTGTTGAGAATTTTGGAGTCTATACTTATTGGTCTGTAGTTTTCTTTTCTTGTGATATTTTTGGTATTGATATTAAGGTAATACTGGTCTCATAGAATGAGTGGGGAAGTGTTCTCTACTTACATTTTTTGGAAGATATTGTGAAGAATTGGTGTTAATTTTTCTTTAAATGTTAGGTAGAATTCACCAGTGAAGTCATCTGAGCCTGGACTTGTCTTTGTGGGATTTTTTTTTTTATCATTGATTCAATCTCTTTACTTGTTATAGTCTATTAAAATTTTCTATTTCTTCTGATATCAGTTTCAATAGTTTTTGCCTTTTTGTATATTTGTGTATTTTATCTGGGTTATCTAATTTACTGGGGTACAATTGTTAATAGTATTCCCTTATAATCCTTTTTATTTCTGTAAGAATAGTAGTCATGTCTCTGCTTTCCTTTCTCATTTTAGTAATTTGAGTCCTCTAGTTTTCTCTTGGTTAGCCTAGCTAAGGATTTGTCAATTCTGTTGACATTTTTAAAAAGCTAACTCTTGGTTTTGTTGATTCTCTGTGTTGCTTTTCTATTCTTTATTTGATTAATTTCTGCTCTAATCTTTATTATTTCCCTTCTTTTCCTTGCTTTGGGTTTAGTTTGTACTTCTTTTTTTAGTTTTTGATGGTGTAAGGTTAGGTTAATATTTGAAATCTTTGTTCTTTTTTAATACAGGCATTTACAGCTATAAATATTCCTTGCAGTATTGCTTTAACTGCATCCCATAGGTTATTGTATGTTGTGTTTCTGTTTTCATTTATTTCAAAGTGTGTTCTAATTTTCCTTGTGATTTATTCTTTGACCCATTGGTTATTTAGGAGTATGTTATTTAATTTCCATACATTTGTGAATTTCCCAAATTTTCTTTTTTAATTCACTTTTAATTTATCTCCATTTTGAGTGGAGAACATGTTTTATATGATTTCAATTCTTTTTTGGGCAGGGGGAGACAGGGTCTTGCTCTGTCACCTAGAGTGCCGTGGCATCAGCCTACCTCACAGCAACCTCAAACTCCTGGGCTCAGGTGATCCTCCTGCTTTAGCCTCCCAAGTAGCTGCAACCACAGGCATGCGCCACCATGCCTGGCTAATTTTTTTCTATTTTTAGTAGTAATATTTTCTATTTTTGGTATTTTAGTCTCACTCTTGCTCAGGGCTCAGGCTGGTCTCAAACTCCAGAGCTCAAGAGATCCTCCCTCCTCGGCCTCCCAGAATGTTAAGATTATAGGAAGGAGCCACCATGCCTGGCCTAATTTCAATCCTTTTAAATTTACTGAGACTTGTCTCATGACCTAACATATGCTTTATCCTTTAGAATGTTCCATGTGCACTTGAGAATAGTGGGTTGAGAAGAAATTGTTGTTGGGTGAAGTGTTCTTTAGATGTCTGTTAGGTCAGTTGATAGTGTTGTCCAAATCTTCTATATCTTGTCGATCATCTGCCCAATTGTTCTATCAATTATCAAACGTGGGATATTAAAGTCTTCAACAATTATTATGGAATTATTTATTTCCTCCCTTAATTCTATCAGTGTTTGCTTTATGTAATTTGGGGATCTTTTGTTAGGTGCATACAGATTTATACTTTTTATGTCTTCCTGATGGATTGACCCTTTCATCATTCTTTTAATCCAATAGCAATTTTTATCTTAAAGTCTATTGCATCAATATTAGTATAACCACTCCAGCTCTCTTGGTTACTATTAGCATGATATATCTTTTTCAGCGCTTCTATACTCAACCAATTTGTTCCCTTAAATCTAATGTTATGTTTCTTGTAGACAATGCATAGTTGACTGTGTTGTTTTCATACATTCTGCCAATCCCTGTCTTTTTATTGGAGCATTTAACTAATTGATGTTTAATGCTATTACTAGTAAGGTTGGAATTATACCTGCCATTTTGCTATTTGTTCTCTATATGTCTTATCTCTTTTGATACTCTATTCCTCTACTACTGCCTACTTCTGTTATATTTTATAGTGTATATTTCTGTATATATTTTGTAGTGTACATTTTAATTCTCTTATTTCTTTTACTGTGTATTTTTTTTAGTTATTTTCTTAGTAGTGATCCTGTGAATTACAATTAAAATCTTAGTTTAAAGCGATCTACTTTGGATTAATACTAAATATCAATAGTGTACAAAAACCTTGCTCCCATATGGCTCCATTCCCTCTTACTTCTTTTGTGCTGTTATTGTCATACAAATTTCGTCATTAAGCATTATAAGCTTATCGACACAGGTTTGTTATTATTGCTTTATTCCATTGTCTTTTAAGTCAGATAGAAGAAGAAAAGCATTATAAACAAAAATACATTCATACTGTCTTTTATATACCTATGTAGTTACCTTTACCAAACTCTGTTTCTTTCTCTGGATTTAAGTTACCATATAGAGTCCTCTCATTTCAGCCCAAAGAACCCCCTTAGTATTTCTTGTAGTGCAAGTATGCTAGCAATGAAATCTTTGTTTATTTTTTAAAAAAATCTCATCTGTTGGTACACTTGATGTTGTTCTTCAAGTCTCTGAAGCTCTGTTCATTCTTCATTCTTTTTTCTTTTTAAGTTTCAGACTAGAAAATCTCAATTCAAACTCAGATTTGGTGATTCTTTCTTCTTTTAGCTCAAATATGCTGTTGAGCCCCTAGTGAATTTTTTATTTCATCTGCTGTACTTTTCAACTCCAGAATTTCAATTTGGGGTGTGTGTGTGAGAGAGAGAGAGAGAGAGAGAGAGAGAGAGAGAGAGAGAGAGAGAGAGAGAGAGAGAGAGAGAGAGAGAGGAGAGAGAGAGAGAGAGACGAGAGAGAGAGAGAGGAGAGAGAGAGAGAGAAAGAGAGAGAGAGGAGAGAGAGAGAGAGAGAGAGAGGAGAGAGAGAGAGAGAGAGAGAGAGAGAGAGAGAGAGAGAGAGAGAATATATAGGATAAAATTTATCATTTTAACCATTTTTAAGCATACAGTTTCCCCTTAGTATTCACAGAGGATTGGCTGCAGGACCTCCCGCCCCATGGATACCAAAATTCATGGATGCGTAAGTCCCTTATATAAAATGGCATAATATTTGCATATAACCTACACACATCCTCCCATATATTTTAATGAATCTCTAGATTACTTATAATACCTAATACAATGTAAATGCTACATAAATAGTTGTTATACTGTATTGTTTTGTACTTGTCTTATTTTTTATTGTTGTTTTATTACTTTTTTTCCAAATATTTTCAATCCACTGTTGGCTGAATCAGCAGATGCAAAACCTGAGGATATGGGGGGCCAACTGTACCCATTAGTGGAATAAAGTGCAGTTCACATTGTCATACAACCATCACCACTATCCATCTCCAGAATTTTTTCGTCTTCTTGAACTGAAACTCTGTATCCTTTAAACAATAACTCTTAGTTCCTCCCTTCCTTTAGCCCCTGGCAACCACCATTCTACTTGTCATCTCTCTGAATTTGACCACTCTAGGTATTCTAGCTAGGTACAAATGAAATCATACGATATTTGTTCTTTTATGTCTGGCTTATTTTTCACTTACCATAATGTCTTCAAGGTTCATCTATCTATATAGTATGTGCCAGAACTTCCTTCCTTTTTAAGGTTGTATAATAGCCCATTGTATGTATATACACATTTTGTTTATCCATTCATCCATTGATGGACATTTGGGTTGTTTCTACCTTTTGGCTGTTGTGAATAATGCTGCTATGAACATGGGTGTACAAATATTTGTTCAAGTACTTGCTTTAAATTATTTTGGGATATATACTCAAAAGTGGAATTGCTTGATCACATGGTAATTCTATGTTTAAATTTTTGTCATACTATTTTCCACAGCAGCTACACCATTTTACGTTCCCACCAGTAGTGCACAAAGGTTCAAGTTTCTCCTCATCCTGGTCAACACTTGTTGTTTTCTATTTTTGTTCTTGTTTTTATAATAGTCATCCTAATGGATGCGAGGTGGTATCTCATTGTGGTTTTGATTTGCATGTCTCTAATGATTAATGATGTTGAGCATCTTTTCATGTCCCTATTAGCCTCTTGTATATCTTCTTTGGAGAAATGTCTATTCAAGTCTTTCGCTCATTTTTGAATTGGGTTGTTTTTTTTATTGTTGAGTTTTAGGAATTCTTTATATATTCTGGATATTAAGCCCTTATCAGAAACACGATTTGCAAATATTTTCCTCCATTCCATACATTTGCAAAATATTGTCTCCCATTCCTTTTTACTGAGTTGATAGTGTCTTTTGATGCAAAAAAGTTTCTAATTTTGATAAAGTCCAATTTGTCCATTTTTCCTTTTGCTGCTTGTGCTTTGGTGTCATATATAAGAAATCATTGCAAATTCAATGTGTTAAAGATTCTCACTCCCCATGTTTTCCTATACGAGTTTTATAGTTTTAAATCTTATGTTTAGGTTTTTGATCCATTTTGGGTTAATTTTTGTATACAATGTTAGGTAATGGTCAAATTTAATTCTTTTGTATGTAGATATCCAGTTTTCACAGAACCATTTGTTGAAAATATGGTTCTTTCCCCATTGAATGGTTTTAGCATCCTTGTCAAAAATCACTTGACCACATATGTCAGGATTTGTGAGGATTTACATCTGGGCTCTATTCTATTCCATTGGTCTGTATGTCTGTTTTTACGTCAGTCAATGCTCCATTGTTTTGATTACTGAATACTTGTCATAGGTTTTGAGATCAGTAAGTGTGAATCCTCCAACTTTGTTCTTCTTTTTCAAGTGTGTTTTGGCAATTTAGGGTCCCTTGAGATTCCATATGAATGTTAGGATGAGTTTTTCTATTTCTGAAAAAAAAAAAAACCTATTGGGATTTTGACAGAGATTGCATTGAATCTGTAGATCCTTTTGGGTAGTATTGTCATCTTAACATTATTAAATCCAGGCCATGAACACGGAACGTCCTTCCATTTTGTGTGTGTTCTTTAATTTTCTTCAGCAACATTTTATAGTTTGCAGCATACAACTCTTAGCCTCCTTAATTAAGTTTATTACTCAGTATTTTACTCTTATTGATGCTATGGTAAATGGAATTGTTCTCTTAATTTCCTTTTCAGATTGTCATTGCTAATATATAGACACACAACTGATTTTTGTATGTTGATTTTGTATCCTACAACTTTGGTGAATTTATTGATTCTAACAGCTTTTTGTTGAATCTTTAGGATTTTCTGTAGATAAGATCATGTTATCTGTGAATAAAGATAATTTTACTTCTTCCTTTCTAACTTGGATGCCTTTTAATCATTTAGATGTGGTTTCTTCCAGTTTTTAAAAATTTATTAATATATTAATCTTGTATCCTGCAGTGTTGCTATAATTATTTATTGGTTCCAGGAGTGTTTTTGTTGATTCTTTAGGATTTTCAATATAGACGATCATGTCATCTGTGAACAAAGACATTTTATTTCTTCCTTCCCCATCTGTCTAACTTTTATTTCCTTTTTTCTCATTGTATTAGTGAGACCCTCAGTATGATGCTGAATAGAAGTGGTGAGAGCAAACGTCATTGCCTTGTTTCTCATCTCAGCAGCAAACCACCTAGTTTCTCACCATTAGTTATGATATTAGCTGTAAGTCTTTTGTTGATGTTCTTTATCAAAAGAGGTTTTTTTTAATCACTGATGGGTGTTGGATTTTGTCAAATAATGTTTATGCATCTATTGATGGGATCATGTCATTTTTCTTCTTTAGCTTGTTAATGTGATGGGTTATGTAAATTAATTTTCAATGAATATATTTATAATAGATGAGTTAAAGTCTTTGTCTAGTAAGTCCAACCTTTTGTGCCTCTTCAGGGACAGTTTCTATTGATCACTTTTTTCCCTGCATATGGGCCATATTTTGTGTCTCTGCATGTCTCATAATTGTTTGTTGAAAACTGGACATTTTAAATAATATATGTGGCAACTCTGGAGGTCAGTTTCTTCCCCCTTCAAGGATTTGTTTCTGTTACTGCTTGTTTTAGTCGTTGTTGTCATTTGTTTGTTTAGTGACTTTCCAACTATTTCTATAAAGTGTATTTCCCATCATATTTGGCTACCAAATTGTGCTTAGTTAGCTTAGTGGTCAGTTAATGATTAGACGGATTTCTTTAAATGCCTTGAACCAATAATCATCCACCCTTTGATGAGACACTGTGTGTGTGTGTGGTGGGGTACCTTCAATGATTCAGCAG
Organism: Lepilemur ruficaudatus; assembly: GCA_963574885.1. Classification (NCBI taxonomy): domain Eukaryota; kingdom Metazoa; phylum Chordata; class Mammalia; order Primates; family Lepilemuridae; genus Lepilemur; species Lepilemur ruficaudatus. Next base: position 45,414 of record CAUYRT010030042.1, read on the forward strand.
CTTGCAACTCTGCTCTAACCTTCACTTTCTACTTCTACCAAGCCTCAATGCCAGCCAGAAGTGAAACCCTAGGGCTTTCTCAGGTGTATCTGGAACATGCACACACCTCTGCACATGTGAGTGACCTTCTAGAACCCCAGGAGTTTGTCAGAGCATGGCAAAGCCCCCTCCAAACATCTCATTCCTTGAAAATTCCTTTTAAGTTTTTTGACCAGATAGCCTCATGTTTACCCTAACTGGTATTGGTACTGCTACTGTAATGTTAAACAATTGCTGCTGATTATTTCCAACGAATTCTCTGGAGATAGGATTTTTCCCACTGAGTAAACTCTGAGCTAGGTCAAATAAAAGCAAGCACTGTGAGTGATGCTTTGCCAGGGAGCTGCTAGACACGTTAGTAACAATTTTCTGGGAATTGGGCTTTTTGAGGATCGCCAGACCTGGTCTTCCCCCTCTGGTTGCTGCTAGGCTGTTGGTTTCCAAGGCTACCATCAAGTTGGGAAGAAAGAAATGGGAAATAGGGCAAGTCCAAACCCCACAAAGCTCACTATTCTTACCAAGAGTCAGAATGGTTTTTTGCATAAAACTCCTTGGATTGTTGCAAACTTTGGTTAATTTCCAGAGTTCTGGAAAAGTTGATTTTGACCATTTGTGCCGGAGTTCTCATTGCTTTCAAGGAAGAGCAGATTTTTAGAGGCTTTTTTACTCCACTGTTTCAGACATCCTGCTCTGAAAATCTCTTGTAGGGATGGGCAGACATCTGTGAGTAAAGCAGGGAAAAATTCCAAACAGAAGTAAAAGCATATGCAAAAGGATGGAGATATGAAAGATCATGGCTTATTTGGGACCGGTAAATGATCCTGAGTGACTAGAACATAGGTAAGGCAATGAGGAGGATATTATTCAAGACTTTCTTCTGTTGCAAGTAACTGAAACTCAACTGAAGCAGGCTTCAGGTATCTTTTTAAAAAGATATTAATCAGCTCATGAAATTGATATGGCCATGGGTAGATCTAGCTTTAGGCCCAGCTGGGTCTAGTGCCTCAGATGATCATTAGGACTCAGCCTTGCTCTCTCGTCCTCTCAGCTCTGCTCTTTTATATATTGGTGTCATTCTTAGACAGGGTCTACCTTTATGGGTGTGAGATGGTGGAACCAAGCTTACATCCTCAAAGCTTCAAATTCAATGGTAAGAGAAATTCTGTCTCCCCACCAATTCTGTCAAAAGTCCCAAAACTAAGTTTCACTGTGCCCAACTCTAAATTAATTGCCGGGGTCCAGGGAAAATGGAGCAAACTGATTGGCCAGTTCTGAATGTCATGCTCTTCCCCCCAACCAGGAGTGAAGTCAGCTCCTAACTGAACCACAGAGACTGAGCATGGGAGAGGGGTAGTGCCTTAAGGAATATGTACATTTTCTTACCAGAAGATGGATGATAACTGTGAATCAGGCAGAAACAATAAACACACCCTCCAGAAGGAGTGATAGAAGCTGAGACTAGGAAGTATCAGCTCTAGAGAGATCCTACTATCTCAGGATCACACTCTTGACAAACCATTCAGCAAACTGGTTGAGGGTCTGCTCTGTGGACAGCTCTGTGCTGGGTGCTGGGATACCAACCCTCAGGGAGGCTCCAGTCTAGTTTTAGACATTATCAACCTACAATTTCCTTGATGAAACTTCCCTAAGAGGTCATTTATTTCACCTTTAATTGCCCAGGCTAGGAAATTGATGCCCTAAGAGGGCTAGGAATCTTACCACTGGCACACAGCAAGTCAGTGGCAGAGCTGGGACAAGAAACAGGTTAGTCTCTTTGTGCTACATACATGGACCATATCCATTCTTCAAGTTATCTCTCCAGCCCACCTCTGGGGAGCCTTCTCAGAGTACCCTAATGCCTGCTGGTACCCCCAGAAGAATGGTTAACTTTCCCTGGATTGACTCTACTGACGCCTTCCTTTGGGCTCAATGTTGCACTCTTTCCCCTGTTGCCTCACCCTCTGTCCAGCCCCAACATGTCTGCTTCCTCTCCCTATACTGTTGGGTCACCTGTTCCACCTTCTCTCGCTAACCGCTAAGAAGCTTTGGCAAGTAATTGCTTTTCTATGGGGCACTCCGTGGGTACCTCACGGAGGCAGCATGCAGATACAGCTGGTGTGAAGCAAGGGGTGTTGCTAGCACCCCACTCTGGGGAGCATGGAGGTCCCTCTGATCTCTGCCCCCAAGGGGGCTGTCACTCTTCCCACTCCGGCCCTAACCAAGGAGGAGGAGAGAGGTGCATAACGGGTCACAGAAACACCCCGGGAGTTACCTGAGTAACCTGACTCTGTCTGCCTCAGAACCTAGATCTCTCTGGGCCCACCCATCTGTGAGGTCATCTGCACATGTTCTGGGGCAGGGATAGGTAACTGTGGCCCTTAACTGGCCCTCTCCCCTGACCCACAGAACCACGACAAGTTCCCCTTTTCTGGAAGCTACTCCATTGCCTTCTTACTGGTTCTTCTCTCTGGGGCCCACTGCAGCCTTGCTGTGCCTACCATCACCTCTTGCCTCCTGGACTGCTGCAGTTGCCTCTTGACTGGTCTCTCTGCTTCTTTTTTTGTTTGTTTTTGAGACAAGGTATTTCTCTGTTGTCCACATTGGGGTGCAGTGGTGTCTTCATAGCTCACTGCAGCCTCAAACTCCCGAGCTCAAGGGATCCTCCAGCTCCAGCCTCCCGAGTAGCTGGAACTACAGGTGTGCACCACCATGCCTGGCTAATTTTTCTGTTTTTTGTAGAGATGATGGGGTATCACTATGTGGCCCAGGATGGTCTTGAACTCCTGAACTCAAATGATCCTCCTGCCTTAGCCTGCCAAAGTGCTGGGATTACAGGCATGTGCCACCACACCTGGTTGGTCTCCCTGCTTCTACTCAGGCTCCTCCCCCCCTTATCATCTATTCTCCAAACAGAAGCCAAGGGGCCCTATTAAACAGCAGTCAGACCACATGCCTCCTCTGCCCAAAAGCCTCCCACTAGCTCTCCATTTCACTCAGAATAAAATCGGAAGTCTTTATAACGGCCTATGAGATCCTTCACTAACTGGGTCCTGCTTCATGTCTGACCTCATCTCCTCCTACTGTCACCGCCCTCCCTCTTCTCCAGCACCCTGACCTCCTAGACAGCCAGTCAGGCTCTCGCCTCGGGCCTTCTGAGATCTGAACAGTCTGTTCGCTGTGTCTAGAATATTTGTCCCCCATATATCTGTGTGGTGTGCTCCTGTACCCACAGGTCTTTAATCAAATATTACCTCCTCCCTGACTACTCCTTTAAAACTTTTAATTCCTCTCTTCCCCAACATTCCCTGTCCCTCTCCCCTACTTTATTTTTCTTCTTGGACCCTCTAACATGCTACATCTTTTACTTATCGATTTTATTTATTAATTTCGTTGAGCTCTATGAAGGAGCAGTTTTTGTCTGTTTTTCCAAATGCTTCATTGCCAGCACTTAGAACAATACCTGGCACATAGTAAGTGCTTCATACATATTTGTTGAATGAATAAATGAAGAATGAATAGTCATGAATAATCAGAATTTTGGATAGTTTTTGTGTCATGCAAAATCACGGCCAGGAAGTTACTTAGGCCACTTCACTTAAATGCCCACTCTCATTTGATCTGTGGGAAGATTGAGGCTCAGAGAGGGAAAAGGAGTTGCCCACAGTTAACAGAGAGAGTTGGTTTAGTCAGAAACCAGCAATTTAACCCATACAATCAGAGAGCCTTCCCTGGCTGTTTTCTTGGGACCTATCCTATCCTACAAGGAACCCCTTCTCTGCATGAGGAGAGGGGAGGGGTCATCGGGTAGGGGATTAGGGTGGCGATGAGTGGCATGCTTTAATGCCTACTTTGTCCCGGGCATTACAGCAGGCATTCATATAAGGTGGCTCAGATCCAGGTCTGTTGACCAATAGAGTCTTTTCTCTGACGTTCTGGACTCTGCTACCTCTCTGTAGACTCCACTTGGAGATCAGATCTCAGTCAGGGGCTCAGGGTCCTGAACATTCTCCAGGAGCGGCAGATCTGGAACAGGCCACTGCAGGCCCAAGGGCTGCAGGAGTGTCACACACTGCTGTACTGCCTGGCCCAGGGCCTCCTTTTTCTCTGTCCCAGGCCTGGAAAGCTGGGCTTATTTTCAGGGTTGGACTAACATTTCCCCACGGAGTATGGCGAGTCCACGGTCCAGCCAAATGGAGGCCCCTCCCACCCCTTGGAGGAGAGAAGACAGGGGGAGGGGGAGTGGAGCAGTCTTCCAGAAAGGATAGCTTTGCCGAGTTTCAGCCTAATATCCTGGAGCTATTCCTAGGTAGATTGTGGTCAGTGGAATTATGCTTTTATCAGGCTGCTGGGAGTTTCAATAAAATCTTTATGGCCGGGAAAGTTCTCTTTATGGAAATCAGATTATTGAAGTGCCTGCTGGGGGGAGGGCCTCGCCAGCCTGCTTTCTCCCCACTGCCTCCCTCCTCCCCTTCAGGACAGCTCCCCCACTTGGCTCCCTCCCTCCCCTCTCATAGGCGCCCAGCTCCCAGGAAATTCGCACTTGGCATGTGGCAACATGGAGAGAGCCTTGGCAGGTGGAGGCAAGGGGGCTCACGCAGGGCACTGGTGGCGCTGCAAAATGCATGCTGCAGAGTAGCTCTCGCCCAGTCCCCTCTGCCATCTCCATCGAAGAGCCTTGGTTTTGCCATTTCTGGGTCAACTTTTCTCTGCTCCTTGCTCGCCATGTTGGCAGTCCCTGGATTCTCGGCCTTAGCACACAGCTGAGCCCTCCCCCCCGACTTCCGCCCTGCCCGTGTGTCTATGGAACCTTCCTGCCCAGCATCTCAGGGGGCTGGGGTTGGGGCCTGACCCCAAGGCAGTGTTGCTACGGTTCTATGGGGACTTGCTTGGGAGTGCCCTGCCCTGTGGCTCTTTCTTGGGGGTGGAGGAGCAGCCATGGCTGAGGCCCCCCACGCTCTACCCTATAAACCATAAAGTGCCTGCTCGGGGAGGGTTTGCCCTAGGAGGTTTTCTTTGTGGCTTTCTGGGAGGTTTTAATTTAGCAAAAGGAAAGTGGTTTGGACCAAATGGTCTCTTTCAGGACTGGAGTCTTTAAAAAGCCCCTTGAAATTTGGTGCTTTTGCCTACCCACGTTCTCCCACTGCCTACTTCCCAACACCCTCCCCCCAATATCTTCTCCCATCAGGTGATGAGTTCAAAAGACATCAAGTCCTCTGAGGAATGGTTGAAGAAACTGAAGGAGAGAAGACTGAGGGGGCCTGAGGTTTTGTGTTCAGCCCTTTGAGAGGCTGTCACGAGGCAGAAGAAGCGGACGTGCTCTGTGCGGTCCTGGGAGTACAGCTAAACCGGGCCCCTGCTGGTATTTTTGCTGTTATCACATGGAGTTATCCCAATAGCCATTTGAGGTAAAGAGTATTGTCCCCATTTTACAGATGAGGAAACCGAGGCCCAGAGCCAAACAGCTAGGAAATGGTGGAGCTGCCTTTCAAAGCCAGGTCACCTGACATCAAATCTAGCATTCTCCACACCCTGCTGCTCTGACCACTAGGCAAAGGCACCCAGTAGGCAGCAATGGGTTCGGCATAGGTGACCCTTGTAAGCCATCCCCAAAGCAGCCCCGCCCCACCCCCGCACAGTAGAGGCTGAGCTGTGCAAAGCCCCAGGCTGTTCCCAGCAACTGTTTAGGGTCTGCTGCCTGTTTAACCCCATCTCTCCTCCAGCCCTGACCTCGCTCTAGACCTCTGGCCGTTCCTGGGGGTGACGCTCATTCTCCCAAATGGACTTGCCTCTAGACCTTCCTCACTCCCAGGCTGGCTTTGCGCCTCTCAGAACTGAACCCGGCCCAGCTCATTGGCCGTGTGCTCCCACCCTGTCCACCCCACCCCTCCTGATTCAGACAATAAGGAAGAACTTCCTGGCACTCAGAACTGTCCAAGCTTGGCTGGGCAGGGACGGCTACTCGGGCCCAGGCGTTGGGTGGGGGGCTGTCCGAGCTGGGAATCCTTCCAGCGGTTTCCATTGACTTACATATTCATTTTCCTACTGTTCACAGGTTTTGCAGTCACCCTCTTGTCTCCCATTCTGTTCCTCTCCCCCAGTCTCTGTCTTCTCTCCCCTTCCACATCCTTGTCTTCACCTGCCTTTCTCCTTCTCTTTATTTTTCTCTTTGATTCTCCATCTTTCTCTGTGTATTTTCCCTCCCCCAATTTCTGGCTCCTTCTTGCCCCCTCAGTTTCTGTTTCTGCCTCTGTCTTCCTTCCTTCTGCCCCACTCTGTTTCTCTCCGTCTTTTGTCTTTTGCTCGGTGTCCCCCCGCCCCGCCCCGTTCCGTCTTTATCTCTCTAGTTCAGTCCTCCATCCGTTTCACTTTTACTCTGGGTCCCACTGTATTCCTCTTCTCTCTGCTGTTTCCCACCTCTCCCTCCTTCTGCCTCCGCGTCGCCTGCCCCAGCCCCTCCCTCGGAGCCTCCCCTGACTGGGGGTCTGCTCCACTCGGCAGAGCCCACCGTCCTCAGCTCTCTACAAAGGAACCACCTGTGTCTTTTGTGTTGCTCCAGTCTCGAACTGCAACCTCTGTGGCAGCTGGTCCTGGGAGGCTGGATTTGAACAAGATCATCTTGAACCCTGGGGAGCTGGAGGGAACCCTGGGTCCTGCAACTTCTCTCCCCAAAAGAGGAAATGACACCCTCAGCCTCCTTCAGGCCCCAGCTGGAGCTCCTGGTCTGCTCAGACCTAGGGACTCAGGAATGAGCAGAGCCTCGGTGACACTTAGGAAACCTGGCCTTTTGAGTTCAGCTTCATCATGGCCACCCCTTGTCCAGATCTGAAGGTCACACCCTTCCTCTGGCACCCATCTCAGGTCTGGCCCCACCCTTGTTCCAGAAGAGCTGCATGTTTGCTCTTGAAGGGGCAGGAAGAAGCTAAGCGTCCCTGGAGTCTAGGATGTGGAATGGAACTTGGCCGAGCTGGCCCACAACAAGAGCACAGCATGGGAAGAGGGGAGGGCCCGCGCGCGGGGTGGGACAAGACTGGAGAAGGCGGCTGGGGCAGGCGAGGTAGGGATTTGGACTTCATCTTGAGTCTACTGGGGAGATACTGAAGGTTGCCGAACAGGAGAAGGGAGATGGCCCTCTTCGTTGGCTGGGTGGATTCTGGGTTGCACAGGGGCCAGAGAGGAAGCAAGGAGACTGTGCAAAGGCTTTGATGCTGTTCAGGTGAGAGGTGACGGAGGCTTGGCCAGGGTGGTGGCAGTGGAGATGGAGAGAAAGGGCATATTTAGGATGTGGGAAATGGGGCTTGGTGGTTGATTACCTATAGGCGTGGCATAGAGGGAGGTGTCAAGGCAGATTCCAGCTTGCACAGTCTGGTGGCCGGCGGTACCTGCTATTAGCATAGAAAGCACACAGGACCAGTTTGGAGATGAGATGAGTTCCGTGGGGCCATGTGGAATGCAAAGCGCTCACGCGTCGTCCGGACTGAGATAGCAGTCAGACAGCAGCAGGTCCTGGAGCTAGAGATGTGGGAGATGGTCATGGAGGCCACGGGAAGGGGCCACCTGGCCCAGAGCAGGACCGTGGCATGGGGAGAGGAGAGGGCTCAGGTCAGGGCCGGGGGTGGGGTGTTTCCAGGAATGAGTGTAGCAAAAGAAATTCTGCTGAGACGGCAGGGTGGTTCGGAGAGGCGGAGGGATGCCTGCGGAGCACAGGCGCAGCGAGGCCAAGAGAAGAGGGCATTGCCAAAAGGAGGGGGTGATCAGCTGCGTGAAATGTCGTGAAGCCAGATAGCATGAGAGAGGGAACGTGTCCAGCAGATTCGGTGGGGAGAAGGCCCTTGGCGACTTCCATAAGAGCGTCTGTCGGTAGTGATGGGCATGGGAGCTGGACTGCAGTGGCGGAAAGGGTGGGGACAGCCCAGAGCGACTGCCCCAAATCCTGCTACAGTGCGCTCCCTTTAGTCACGTTCCTCTGCCCCAGCGTGAGGAGCCGCTGTGAGCAGCCCTTGCTTTCCACTACACCGGGCTGCTTGTCCCTCTCCGCCCGGCTCCCAACACACACACGCACACACACGACAGACACAGGCTTCCTCACTTCTTTCCACTTGAGCAGGCTGAATTCTAGGCTCCCCTCCTTCCCTACTTCAGACTCAGAAATAAATTGTTCACTGCCCCAGTGGTGAAACCTTATCTGGTCTGGTAAAAAACGTGTGTCTGGAGCAGCTGAGCTGCACGTTTCAGCCAAGGGGGTGAGCTGGCCGCTGGCTCGTGCAGCCTGGGGGTGGGGCAGGGGCGGGAGGTGGGGGGAGGACCCTGAGCGGAGACTGGGCTGGGTATGAGAAGCAGGGAAGGGGAGGGGAGAGGGGAGTGAAGAAAGAAGATGAGGAAGAGGGAAGGGGGGGCGAGGGAGCCGTGATTTCAGAGAGGCTGGGAATGCTGAAACTGCAACTGCTTTCTGGAGTGAAGACTTGCTTTTAAATCTTGCCTTCACCACTTCCTACCTCTGTAACTTTCCTCTCTGAGCCTCAGTTTGCTCCTCTGTAAAATGGATTTAATCATAATTAACCTACCTTGTTGGTAGTCTTCATCAGGCAGAATATCTTCCTATTACTATCATCATCATTCTCGGTATTATTATCAGGACAGAGCTGGTGTTGGGGGAAAGCCAAGCAGCTTGCTTGGGACCATGCCCTGGCTAGAGATGCAACCACTCTGGTCCCCAGAGCACCAGAGCCCTGCACTCTCTACTTGGCTTTCCAGTGAGTGCTCAGAGAGTCTGAGGCTGGTAGTGGCAGGCAACAAAGATGTCCTGAATAAGCGTCAAAGAATGGCCATCTGGTCCCAGGCTTAGCAGTTCCTGCAGCCCCTTTAGCCATGGCTCAGAGACAGTCTACAGAAGGAAAAGCAGCCCAGCTTTGGGGCCAGGACTTCACCCACTGGGGTCCACCCGCTTTAGCTGCACACCAAGGCCCGTCCATTGTCAGGCCTGACTCTGGTGAGCTATGACCACGGCTTTGCACAGACACCTTCGGCCAGCTGCTCACCACATGCTGCCTGGGTTGGGGGGTAGGGGGAGCTTCTGATGCCCAGGAGGGCAGGGAGGCCGGAGGAGCTCAATGGACCTGATCCCCACCCCCAGGAGCCCAAGGTAGAGGCCAGTCCTGCTGTCAGGCCTGGTGCCGGCTGGCCCTAGCTCCCCTGCTCCTGGATCTGCAGAGCCTGGAGGAAACACCAAGCCATGTCTGCCCCCGCGCCTACCCCCACTACTGCCCTAACCCCCGGCCTCCGGCCCTGTCAGGAGGTTTCAGCAGAAGGAGATCTACTACTAAGGGGATCGTGGCTGATGGAAAAGAATCCATCATGGCCCTGGGGTGGCAGAAAGTGGAGAAATGAGACACACTCTTCAGGTTGGGGGGTGGGTGCCACCTCCTGATTGGCAGGGCAGGAAATTGGGGCCTGGACCATGCAGAAGCCAAGCCAAAAGGGTGCCGGGGCTCCTCCGGGGCTGCGGGCCAGGAGGCAGCAGTGGCAGACCGTCTGGATGCAATCAAGCCTGCTATGACCTCATGGGGAGAAGGGGGGAGCCCCCAGAACTGAGAGCTTTGGGCCTGGTGGGGGAGGGAGAGGAGCCGTGTGGGGATGAGATGTGGAGCATTTAGTGACGTGAGTGAGGAGTATGAAGATGGAGGAGTCAGGAGGGAAAGGAGAAGGGAGCCACAATCTTTAACCGACTTGGACTTAAAGCTTTGGGAGAACCAGTCTGGGGAGCAGGAGCTGGGGAAGAGCTCCCACCCCCCAAATCCAGGGGCTCCCAGTGCAGCTCTTGCCTGGAAAGGCAGGGGCAGCAGCACACGGCAAGGCAGGTGTTGGAGAGTTCTGGTCCCTGCATGTGGGACAGAGGTTGGCAGGCAAGGTAGCCGGCGAGGACTTCCCAGGGTGGGAGACAGGGTCCTTGTGGCTCATCCCTTGGAGCGGTCTGCAGGGCAGAGCAGCAGAGGCGAGTGCACGGTGCAGTGTGGGAGAGCCAGCGGGGGCTGCAGGCAGGCATCCCTAGTTGCCGGTGGAGGAGCTGGAGCTTTGCAGCCCAGAGCAAGGAAGGCAGGGAACAGGTTTGCTGCTCTCAGAGCTCTGAAGGGCTGTCCTGAGCAGAGGGAGCAGATGCTGTCTGTGGGATCCCAGGGGCCAGAGACTTCTGCGCAAAAGCCACAAAAAGACAGGGTTCTTCAGCTTCACGCAAGAAAGAATTTTCTCAAGAGCTGTCCAAGCACAAAATTGGGGAGGAGGGACATAGTGAACACCCCATTCCTGGAGGCATGTGAACAAGGGCTGGAAGGCAACACTGTGGAGATTCGAAGAGTAGACGGGAGTGGTCCCTTGGCATCCTGTGGCCACCCTGTCATGAGAATGTTGGGCTCCATGAGCTAAATGGGTCACTACTGTGAGATGCAGTCCAAGGAACTAGCACTCACTCCTTGGAGCTCTCTGAGGGACTGTGACTTGAATCTGCACGTCCCGGACACCTAGCTCAGTGTGATAATGTCATGTGAGCATTTACTTAGGTGGCTCTGTTGTTCTGTCATCATCGGCCCCACGGACCTCGGGCCTCCCATGACATCCATGACATTAGCACGTCACCACATTGAGTAGAGTAGACGTGTTTAATGATACATGTTTTCATACCACATGGATCCTAACAGCTTCATATGGGGTTCAACTCAGCAAGCAGTGACCTGTTCCAACTTTACGGGCAATTTAAGGGATTCCCAGGAATCATTCTGACTACCTGCAATTGTGTCTTACAGGCTGACTCGAGACGCTAAGCCTGTGTCAGGTGCGGCCTTGCCAGATGCTTAGTTACACTGTCAGGCACAAAGCAGTGTGGTGCGAAGGTACGGAGTGGCGGCCCCAACACAGAGGCTCTCTCCCTGGAGGCCTGATGCCTCCGTCCCTCCCTTGCCACAGGCCAATTGCCCCCTGAGACTGCCCTGCTTCTCAGCAGCAGATCCTGTAGGCCCCGCCTTCCAAACAGATCCAGAATCTGACCGCTTTTTACCATCCTGCCGCTTTCGCTTTGGTCCAAGCCACCATCGTCTGTCATCAGGGCAATCGGAAGAGGCTCCTCGCTGCGTTCTTTGATTTCACTCTTGCTCTCCATGCTACCTGTTCACCTCACAGAAGCCATCGCATTTCTGCCACTCATCTGCTCAAAACCCTCCACTGGCTCCATTCCCCTGAGAGCAAAAGCCACAAGACCTGGTCCCCATGCCATGTCCGACTCCTCTCCCTCCACTCTCCCCGTCGCTCCTTCCTCTCTACCCTGCAGTTCCTCAAACCCACCCAGCACACTCCTACCTTGACGCCCTTGCACCAGCTCTCCCGCTGCTGTGGACACTCTATCCATGAAACTTGCTGTAACTCAGACCCTCACTTCCTTCAGTCTCTGATCAAGGCCACCTCGGTGGAAAGGCCTTCTCCCTGACCACACTATATAAAACAGTGACTCCACCAGCCCATGCTACCCAGCACTCCCTTCTCCCCTCACCTGACTTTCCTTTCTCCAGATCACGTCTCGCCATTTGAAGTATTATATATTGATTCATGTATTGCCTGTATCTACCTGCTAGAATAGAAGGCGGGGCCTTCTGTTCTCTGCTGTATCCCTACCACCTGGAAGAGTGACTGGCATGTAGTAGGTGCTCAATAAATATTGAATGAATGCACTATTTAGAACATACCCCTATGAGCCCATGCAACCAGGGCCTCTGCCCCAACACTCTGCACTTCCTGTTCTCTAATGTCACTATCTCGGACCTGCTGGACACTGGGCTCAGTCTGACTCTGCTCATGGGGCCTGCTTCCTGCCTGCCTGGTCCTTCCTGCCAGCCACAGCTAATCCTCTGGCCTAGCCTCATTACCTTAGATCCAGGAGTGTGGCCAGGCACCTCCTGGCTCATTGGACTCCCAGACCTGGAACTTGTCGGGCAGGCCTACTCTGCACAGTGCCACCACCTGTGCCACACCAACAAAAAGTACCTGCCGACTTGCTCACAAGCACCCCAAGATGTTCAGAGAAGAGGGAATTTGGAATTTATGCTATCTGGGCCTTTCCAGGTAGAGGCAGGCCTAGAATGCTGAGCTCTAGAAGGAAGCATTTCCTACTTCAGTGGGCAGGTTCTGTGTTGTGCTGAGTTGGAGATGACACTGTGGAGAAAGAACACAGCAAAAACCTGGCTCCAGGGGTGCAGAGAAAGCCTTGAGGGGAGCAAACACCATGAGGCTTGTCAAATAAGAGGCCCAGGGATGGCAGATGGCCAGGTGGCCAAGAGTTTGGGGTTCAAGAGCTCTGTCCCTGAGGCAATGACTGGGCTGGATTCACCCAGGGGTAACCTGGTAACAAAATCAGGGGCCCAGACAGAGGGAGAAGACTGCGTTGAGTGACCAGGATCACTGTGACTCACACTGTGGGCAGAGGGGAACTGAGCACATATGTAGTAAGAAGCAGAGAGAACATACATTTAAAGCACATCAACCAGTGTGCTAGACACTTCACATGCATTTTTCACAACAACCCTATGAAATATGCATGATTATTCCCATTTTACAAATGAGCAAATTGAAGCTTCAGTTTGAAATGACATGTCCAGTGTCACAGCTAGGAAATGGCAGAGCCAGAAAATGACTTCTGTCTCCTGGCCTATAGCTCTTTCTACCAGATAAGTATTGAATGAATGCAGACATGCAGAAAATGTCAATACCAAATTTGTCAGAATTCTGAAAACAGGCAAAGGTATACAGCAACCAAGCAAACATTGAATCACAAAAAGTCCACTAGAAAATGCTCCTGGCATTCAAGGAAATCTCTGCTAAAGCACTAGTTGAACACGTGGTAAAGGAACACAGATTTCAGTGACTGCACATGACAAAAAACACAGTCTTTGCAAAAATAGTTTGAAAAAATCACTAAACAAATGGATGACTACAACTTTCAATAGTCAAGAAAAGAAAATCTCAAAGAAAGGGGGGAATATAATTTATAGAATTACAACATTATAATATTCAAATGTCTAGCTTTTGACAAAAATCACAAAGCACACAGAGAAATAGGAAAATATGTCCCAGTCAAAGGGAAAAAAAATAAGAAAGCTCAGACAGTGGACTTAGTAGCAATGACTTTAAATCAACTCTCTTAAATATGCTCAGAGACCTAAAGCAAAATATAGACAAAGAACTAAAGGAAATCAGGAATATGATATATGAACAAAATTGGATAAATAGATAGACATTATAAAAAGGAACCAAATAGAAATTCAACACTAGAAAAGTATACTAACTGAAATTAGAAATTCACTAAGGAATTCTAACAACAGATTTGAGCAGGCAGAAGATAGAATTAGTGAACTTTAAGATAAAACAATTGAAATAGTCCAGTCTGAGGAGAAGAATGAAAAAAATGAAGAAAAAAGAAAAGTGAGCAGAGTCTAAGAGACCTGTAGGACACCATCAAGCAGATCAACATACATATCATGGGGGTCCCAGAAGGAGGAGAGAGAGAAAGGAGAAGAAAAAATATTTGAAGAAATAATGGCTGGACATATCCCACAACCTGATGAGAGACCTGAGTCTACATATCCAAGAAGCTCAAGAATCTTGAAAGCAGAAAGAGAGAAATGACTCATAATATACAAGTGAGCCTCAATAAGATTATTAGCTGATTTCTCGTCAAAAACCTTGCAGATCAGAAGGCAGTAGGATGGCATATTTAAAGAAATACTACGGACAATTGTATGCCAACAAATTAGATAACATCAATGAAATGGGCATATTCATAGAAACACATAAATTACCAAAACTGACTGAAGAAAAAAGAAAATCTCAACAAATCTATAACAAAAAAAGAGGTAGGATCATCAATTAAAAGAAAAAACCCAAATAACTCTCAACAAAGTAAAGTACAGGAACAGATGGCTTCTTCACTGGTAAATTCTACCAAACATTCATTCATTCATTCATTTATTTATTTATTTTTAATTTCAAAATATTAAGGGGGTGCAAATGCCTTGGTTACATAAATTGCCTTTGCACCATCCAAGTCAAAGCTACAAGCGTGCCCATCCCCCAGATAGTGCACACCACGCCCATTATTTACCAAACATTTAAATAAGCTTTAACATCAACATTTCCAAAACTCTTCCAGAAAATTGAAGAGGAGGGAACACTGCCCAATTCATTCTATGAGGCCTGCATTACCCTGATACTAAAGCAATGTAAAGACATCACAGGAAAAGACAGTTACAAATTAATATCCCTTATCAATATATGTGCAAAAATACTCCACAAAATACTATCAAAATAAATCCAAGAACATGTTAAAAGAATTATAGACATGATCAAGACGAATTTATCTGAGGAATGCAATGGTGGTTCAACATAAGAAAATCAATCAATGTGATAACACCACATTAATAGAACTACATTATAAAAATAGTCTTAATGGATGCAGAAAAAGCATTAAACAAAATCCAACACCCTTTCTTGACAAAAAAACTGAGAACACTAAAAATAGAAGGGAACTTTCTCAACATAATAAAATCCCTCTATTAAAAACCCACAGTTAACATCATACTCTGTGGTGATATACTGAAAGCTTTCCCCCTAAGATTAGGAGCAAGACAAGGGTACCTTCTTTCACCACTACTATTCTACAATTCTACATTGTACTGGAAGTTTTGGCCAGAGCAATCAGGCAAGAAAAAAGAATAAAAGGAATCTAAATTGGAAAAACGAAGTAAAACTATCTCTATTCATTGGTGACATGATCCTATATATAGAAAATTCCAAAGAATCCACAAAAAAGCTATGAAAGCTAGTAAACAAATTCAGCAAACAAGGGTATAAATTCAACATGCAAAAATCAGTTGTATTTCTAATATACCAGCAATGAACAATCTGAAAAGGATAAATAAATTTAACCAAGAAGATGAAAGACTTGCACACTGAAAATTATAAAACATCGCTGAAAGACCATGAAGAAGACCAAAATAAATGGGAAAACATCCTGTGTTCATGAATCGGAAGACAATATTGTTGAGGTGTCAACACTAGCTATTAATATTTTAGTTCTTTCAGGCTGCTATAACAAAACACCACAGACTGCATAATTTGTAAACAACAGAAATTTATTTCCTATAGTTCCAGAGGCTGAGAAGTCCAAGATCAAGGTGCCAGTTGATACAGTGTCTGGTGAGGACTGCTCTCAGCTTCCAAGATGGAGCCTTGTTGCTGCATTCTCTGGAAGGGATGGGCACTCTGTCCTCACATGGTAGAAGGAACAGAAGGGGCAGACTCATCCCCTCAAGCTCTTTTATAAGGCAATAATCCCATCCATGAGGTGGATCCCTCATGGCCTAATCAATTCCTAAAGGGTCCACCTGCTGCATTGGAGATTATGTTTCAACATGAAATTTGAAGGGGACACAAACATCCAAACCATAGCACTACCCAAAGCAATCTACAGATTCAATGTAATCTTTATCAAATTCCAATGGCTTTTTTTGCAAAAATGGAAAAGCCAATTCTCAAATTCATATGTAATTGTAAGAGACCCCAAATAGCCAAAAAAGTATTGAAAAAGAGGAAAGTTGGAGGGCTCACACTTCCCAAATTCATAACTTACTGCAAAGCTACAGTAATCTCTGACTGGGGAGACAGCAGCTCAGACTGGGCAAAGACTCTAGGCTACCTGCCCCAGCCTCCCACTCAGAGTGATCCTCTCCCTCACAGGGGCCTGCCAGTGCCTCTCAATTTTCTTCACTCTCTTTCTGGGCTGACCCTAGCAGCGGCCTGGCCTCCAGCTGAGCACATCTGCTGCTCCACACTCTTGTGAGGAAAGAATGAGATGACGACAGAGAAACTCAAAGAAGCAGGCTAGAGTCAGGGCTTGGCCATGTGTTGGAGAAGGGCAAGGGTCTTTCCTCTGCGAGCCCATCCACTCCCACACCCCAAAGACTATAGTCCTGGACAGCCAGAAAGACCCTTGGAGACCAAAGTCCACCCAACCCCATTTTACAGATGAAAGATTGATGTCGATGTCTGGAGATGGGAAGGGAGTTACTCAGTTACCCAAAGTGACACAACAGTCGAACTCAGTGAATTGTAGGACTAATGGGCTTAAAGACACCTTTAAATGTACCCTAGCTTTCCCATCAGACCCCTAATCTTACGAAGACATGCTCTTAGCAGTCATCCACAGTGATAGGTGATTGTCAGGCTATGACTTAAACTCCTTCAAAAACAGGATCCTCACTCCCTCCCAAGGCAGATCTATGTTTCTGGTCTCCTAAGGATAAGCAGGCTCGTTGAGAAGGGGCAGTCCCCTACTGTTCAGCAAGCCCTGAATGGCCATGGTAAGGCCAAGGGAGACCTGGAGAAGTCTTTCCTCCCACCAGCCCTCACCCTATTCTCCTCTCTCCGTCCTCTGAGCACCTCTTCATTTTGCCTGTGGCTGGAGTTTTGTAAAGAAGTAAAGGGTCTCCTTTCCTAGAGGCAGGCTCAATGTATACTTTCTGAGCATCGCTAACCTCTAAATGCAGTTGAGTGGCTTTCCTCTCAAATCCCTCTTTGAGAAGAGACCAGAAATGGAAAACTTTCACGGTCCTTTGGGGTCTCAGAAGGGCCTGCATCCAGGGAGGACTAAAATTCAGTCTGAACTCATAGTCCCACACCCTGGCTGGTGGAAAAATGTATTCCAGAGCCCCGGGGGCTCTGGAAATTGTCAGCACCTCCAGGACCCACCTTTGCTTGGGGAAGGTCCCCTCTCTACTATCTTCCTGCCCCATCTCTGGCAGCCCAGTGAGACACTTCCTCTGCACTCCCCCCCACCAGCACCTCAATCGCAAGGCCCATTGTCTATTGTAGTCTAACCCCTGCCACCATTTTACAGGCGGGAAAATTGAAGCCCCAAGAGAGTTTGTGCAGCCGCACATGTGTGGGTTCAGCATTTCAAGCCTCCCAGGAACCTGCAGGAATGCTATCCCCACTCCCTCTCACCCTCTCCCGAGTCCTTGGCCCAACCTACTTGCACGCCCTGGGGCATGCTTTGTGTCACTTGACTCTGACACGCCAGGGTTAGGAAAGGCCTAGGGAAAGCTTAAAGCTTTAGACCCCAGGCAGGCCCTGCTATGGCAGCCTAGTGATTATCTCATTATCATGGCCAGGAATACTTCCTGGCCATGCACATTCTTCTGTAGCTCTATGTGCCCGCCTCCACCCACCTGCCTCCCACCACGAGAATGACATCGGTGCCAAGTGCCCTGATGGGATCCGCCCCAGCTCAGCTCAGCCTGCCCAGGCCACTGTTGCCCCTGCTGCACCCCACTGACTCCAGGTCTGCCTCTGTGGCTGATGGGGGTTGGAGAGGGACAGCTGGCCCTTGCCCTCAGCTTGCTTCTCTTGCCCTGTCCTGCTCTCTCTCTTCTATATCCCTTCTCTGCTCATGGAACTTGCTTATAAATCCTAAAAACCCAAACCCCCATAAATTCTCAATTCATTCTGCAGATATTTCCTGTGTTGGGGTTTTCAGCAGCATCTGCTGGTTTGAAGTTCCCTCTTTATTTGTCCTGGGGGCACCATTACTCTCAACTTTAGCAGTTTTCCTGCTCTGTAGTCCTTGCCAGACTCCATCGGAGGAAGAGAAAATTGGTGAAAGAATAATTATTATTATTGTTATAAATATATATTTCATTTTGGTTTCTTTTTTTTCCCCTCTAGGCTGTGATGAGAATCCCAGGCAGGGCCTGGCAGAGGATGGCTTTTTCATGGACCTCAGGACAGCAGGCTCACCCTGTCAGCTCCTGGCATTTTGCCCTCCTTACAATGGCATCTGCCAAAAGGCCATTCCCTGCTCTTCTTCCCAGGTATCTCCAGCTCTCCAGCAGCTTTCATCCCACCAAAAATTCCTGGCTGAAGTTTCCAAGTATCCAGGAAGCCTCTTTCAGCAAGAAGAAAAGCACCTACTGCATCTGAGGTACTTTCAAATACTTGGGCTTGATTATTTCTCACCATGTCCTTAGAAGGCAGGGATATTTAGTTCCACTGTGCAGAGGAGACTGGGGCACAGAGAGAATTAGTGATCCAAGGTGATCCAAACAGCAGTTGGAAGAGCTGGAGTTTAAATTCAGATCTGCTTGCCCCAAAGCTGGTATTCATTCCATACTCCCTCCTCTGAGCTCCTGAAGAACTTCTTTTATGAGCTATGGCATCCCATACTTGGAAGTAAGTTGCCTTGGCTTACTCTACTTGTTTCTAGAGTCCACATGACTACACTATATAGCCGGAGAATTTTAGAACCCTATGGATTTATTCATTTAAGGACTTAATATTATAGAAAGGGAAACTGAGGCCCAGAGAGGGTATGTAGGAGGCACATAGCACATTAGTGGCTTTTTTCATGAGACGTAAGCCCTTTGAGGACAGGAGCCGTGCCCCCTTACATTTCTTATACATATCCCCACCATACATACACCCACACGCACACACACACACACATGCACACAACACTTGACACAGTATTCAGCACAGACAAATAAAAGCTATCACTTGTTAAATTACAGTGACTACTGGGTGCCAGTTATCTTATTTGAGTGTCCCATCAACCCTATGTGGTCCAATTTCTAGATGAGATCACTGAGGCTCAGAGAGAAGTGGCTTGTCCAAAGTCACATAGTAGGGAATTGGCAGAGCCAGGATTAGAGTACAGGGTCTGACAGACTCTTTCTGTCATTCTGAATGAATACTTTAACAACAGCTAATGCTTGTTGAATGAGTACTATGCATGAAGGACTATGCTAAGTAAGTAATCTAATATAAATAATCTAATTTAACCTTTACAATAACCCTATGAGGTTTCCTCATTTTACAGATGAGAAAACTATGGGTCAGAAAGCTGAGAAACTTGCTCAAAGTAAAAAAACTAGTGAGTGGCTGTACCAGGTTGATTTGATCCAAGGTTGGTCTTAACCACTCTATAAAAGATCGTCTTTATCTGCAAACACTGCGCGGGAGCGGGGGGTGGAATCCCACTTAAAGAGAATCTGTTTAAACTATCATAGCAAATAGTAAAAAAAAAGAGTCTATTTAAATTTATCATAAAAATGAAACTAAAAATTATGATAAATGGTTTATCTTAGATTTCACAAATTTAGGCTGAAATTACAGTTCTGTCCTAGTTCTTAGGGCAAGCAAAAAAAATGACTGAGACATTAGCTGCTTTATGGTGTGATTTTTCTGACAAAACTGTAGGACACCATGGCATAACATCTTTTACTGTGCTTTCCATAACATGATCATCAAAAAATCATTTTATTAAAAATATTCATAGGTTTTGGTTCTTCCAAGAATATTTCTTAATAATTTGTGAGTTAATTCATTTTTTGAAGACTTTATCTTGTCCTCATCCTTATTGATTTGTTCTTCTTCAACTGTTAACTGATCTAATTCTGCCAGATTCTCTTGTGTCAATGGCTTTGCTGAGATGCGGCAGTTTTCCAATATCTCTTTTGTTGATTTCGTGAACTCCCGAATCTTTTCTAATATTTGAAGTTTCACTTTGCAAACTGATTGCCATTGTATTTGCTCTTTATGCACTGATGTTTATAACACCCAACCAACAGAAAAGGCTGGTCTAGTTGCTAGTGTTAATCTGGGAGGGATGCCAAGGTAATTTTATAATTGGCCAGTTCACCAGTAAGTATCTTAATGGTCTCTTGCTTTCCTACCCAACCTTATGACTTCAGGGACTTAGAAAATGAGTACTTGGGTAATAAGGACACCATTGTATCACTTCAGTAAGCACTTGAAGATTAATAAGTATTTAGTAATCAATAAATGTAGTAAAATAGGGAAGCACTGGGTTTACTTCTCCATTTTGTTTCTGTCATGTGCTAAGTGTGTTACTTTGGGCAAGTTACTTTGTTACTTCATTTCAGTGAGCCTTGGTCTCCTTTTCTGTAGAATGAGAACATGATGGTATTTTAGTGTCCTCCCTGCCACTCCAAATGATTCAGCTAATCCTATCATTTCCTTTCCAGTTCCCTTGCCAGTGATTGGTTCAGGAATGAGTATTTGACCCAGTCCTGGCCAATAAGACAGGAAGGGAAGTCTACCTGGTGACCTCTGGCAAAGAGTTCCTTCCCCTCAGACAAAGAGAGAGAGTTTCTGTCCTCCTCCAGTTGATGTTAATGCCTGGAAGTGACATTTGGCACTGCTGCATTCATCATCAATCGCCAGGGGAACCATCCTTAAGATGAAGCTTTGCTGAGGACGGCAGACCAGAGAGATGGAAAGATCCTAGTTCCCTGATGACATCGTTGAGCCATTGATTTTGTCATACCTGAGCCCACTCTGTCTCTGGAATCCAGTTATTTGAGATAATAAATTTCCTAATTGGTTAAGCCATTTTGAATCATGGTTTCTCTTAGTTGCAGCTAAAAGCATCCTAGTGGATACAATTACCTATTTCACACAGATTTCAGAATAAAATAAGATAATCCATGTAAAGGGCATAGCAATCAATACACATCACCTTTAAAAAGTGTTTGCTTGTTTATTTACTACCAAAACAGGCCTCTTTTGTGACTCTTTTTAAGAGACTGGACAAGGTAGCAAATGTACATCTCCCTACACATCTGCATGGTTAGGATTTTGCTGGGGTAGGGGTAGAGGAAAAGAGAGAGAGAGAGACTTGGTCCTGTCCTAGAGTAATCAGGAGCTGTTGTCCTTCTGAGGGATGAGATGGGGTGAGTGGAAACTTGTCTGTCTCGACACAAAAGTTATGTTAATTAAGAGTGACTAAGAAATAAAGAAATTAGCAAGTCTTCCGCAATCTAGAAACTTCCCAGTCAGGACTCAGCCCATCTCTAAGAGTTTTCAAAACAGGCCCCACAAAGAAGGGCTTACAGAAACTAGAATTTTTCTGTCTAGAGAAGAGAGAGCTAAGACAAGAGCAGAGTTCCTTCTCCAGTGCTCCCCATCTCAGAGAATGGCACTGCCATCCATTCAGAAGCCAGGAGTCATCTTTGACTCCCTGCCCCATAACTATATTACAAACCCAAGTCCTGTTAGGGGTACTCAGTGAACTAATAATGCCTGCAAGCAAGCACTCAGTCAGTGCTTGATACATATTCAGTGCTCAACAGGTGGTAGATGCTGTTATTATCATGCAACATACCAGCCTCAGGATGGGTGCCAAGCTATTCCCTTGGTTCCCTTGAACATATTAGTACTGGCTGACATTTTCACAAGGAAAATGAACAAGGAGAAGAGAAAGGAAATACTGTAATTTACAAAACTACAGGGAGCATAAAAGCAATCCATCAGAATTAATTCCAGTTTAATCCTAGTGAAAAAGCTGATGAGCTTGGAGGACCCTTAAACCCTGTCTCTTGAAGGGATGACATGCTCACTCTTGACGACATGACACAACTCCTGGGGGCACATTTGCTCAGCTCCCTGCCTGTCTAAATCATGTAGCATTCTAGCACAAGTGTCACCTTCCCAACCCTTCCATTTCCGGCCCCTCAGTAGCTCTGGTCAGTGAGACACAGCTAGTGCATAGCTGATAGGCAGAGCCACAGTGATTGAAGTCCTTGCACCTCGTAGCAGGAGGAGGCCTAGGATGGCAGCCGTGCTGCAGTAGATGATGGTGGCTGTGATTTGTGCTCCCGCCTCACACGCCTTTCCAGAAGGGCACGCCCCCAGTAATCAATGACATTCCATGAATCTCTGCTTCAGTCTCTACTTTTTAGGAACCCGACCTAAGACACTCACCCACCGCTGGAACTTGTCTAATCACTCCAATCTTCCTTCAAAATAGGAGTGTCTCTTACTAAAGTCCGCAGGTCCCAGAACTGAAGTAGAACCTGGCCTTAAACACACGGTAACCCAGGCACACACACAAGCTGCAGGCAAAAGGGCCGCTTCTCTTCAAACCACTCCACAGGCTCCGGGCTTCTCGCAGTTGGAGCGACTGCTCCAGGCAAAGGCACCAGGGCCAGGACTCTCTCCTGAGGACAGCTGATCATTGGGATGGAGAAAGCAAATTCCTGAGACAATGGAGAAGAGAAATGTTAGAGGTAGTGGAGCCTCCAGGGCAGGACAATAGCTCCTGAGGCCCACATTGCCAGGGTGCTCCAGACATATCTGGCACATCGATGTCGACCTAAGTAGTGAATGAAGATCTGGCAGAATGGAGAGAAACAAGATTTGATTCAGCAGAGATGGGCCATCCATGCATTTCAGTCCAAATTTCTTAGTCCACGACATCCCTGTGGTCTTCTCAGGACAAACGAGGACCATATCGTCATCAGTCTCTCGCACCTTCCAGCCACCTGCCATCTGTACCTCTCACTCAATAGAACATTATGCAAATTCCACATTCAACAATGGTTTGTTGGTGCAGCAATTGACATCCAGATTAGCCCTAAGAAAGGATTTCCTCACATTAGCTGGAAAATATTCAGCATTACCTAGAGTGGTTGGTTAATGTCATGAGCAATTCACGTCCCCACTACTTCCCAAGTGTTAGCAATTTGACTCACAAAATCAATCAGGAAAGATAATGTCGTTAAAAAAAGTGCCTTTATACCCCCAAATAAATGTTTTCTGAATGCTTTTTAGCCCAATCTTCATTCGCCATCTGTCTGTGTAATGCTTGCTGTTTAAGAATGATTCTCCTCTAGGTCTCCGGTGGCCCTGCATTGCTGCTGTCTCCACCCCTCCTTTCTCAGCAGCCAGTCCTGCGTGGCACGAAGAATGATTCCAGTAAGGGGAATTTAGGTGAAACCTAAGGAATGACTTTCTGGCTTTGAAAGACGTGAGACACTGAAAAAACAGTAGTGGAAGGAAGCTGTAGAATCTCCGTAAGAGTGACCTTGGAGAACCTCCACCCTTAGAGAATCATAGATTCATGGAGTCTCAGGGCTGCAGTGAATTTAGGGGCATCCAGTCTCACCTCTGATCCAGAGCCTTTAAGCCTTGTCTGCAGCAGCTCTACCAAGTGCTCAGCTTGCACACCCCCAGTGATGGGAAGCTCACCCTGTTTCAAGGCAGCCAGTTTTATGACAGGATAGGTTGAACTCTAAGAAAGTTCCAAACCTGCCTCCCTATTATAGCTACAACCCTTATCTTGGTCCCCTGGAGTCACACAGAACGTGTCTGTCTCCTATGTCCCTGAGATGTCTGAAGTCTCTGAAGTCATATCTGCAGGCTAAACAGCCCCAGCTCTTCCAACTGTTCCTCAGGGGATTTGGGCTTCAAGCCCCTCCCCAGCATCCTCCCCCTGTAGACACGCACCAGTGCGCTCTCCATGTGCGGGGCCTCTAGGCCGGACACACACTGCAGAGGGCAGAGAAGAACAGGCTGGTCTCTACTTCATTGGGTCTCTTTGCCTTTATTAACACATTTGAAGTTCACAGTAGCTCTCAGGGTGGCGTTTTTGCTCAGTGTTTCCTCTCACTCCTTAGAAGGGCTTTCTCTGCTGGAGAGGTCAGCTTATTGCACTGGGGTCATGGAGCCGACTCTGTGCCTGGCTCGGTAGTTGTGAGACCTTGGTAAGTGAGTCCAGCTGTCGGAACCTGTTTCCTCATCTCTGAAATGAGGATTATAAGAGTCCCTACCTATATGGTTGTCATGGAAAGTAAATGAGATAATGGATGGAAAATGCCCGACACATGGCAGGAGCTCAGTATACATCAGCTCTCTTTCCCCTTCCTTATTTCTTGGCCCCAGGGCCTGGCTTACAGCTGGTGGCATCTCCAGGCCTGTGTGTGAAGCGGAAGCCAATGGGTGGAGTAACAGGACAGTAACCAGATGGCCCAGCTTTCCAGGGACAAGTCTAATTTTAAATATTCTGTTCTGTGATCAGATTATGCATTAGACAGTCTGGCCTGACTTTTGAGTTTGAAAAACAGGGTCACTAGAGTTGATGATACCATAGCACAGATGCCTTAGTATAGACCAGCAGGCCTGAGATGGCAGAGCTTGGGCCCTGGTCAGGAAACAATGTGTCCATCCTATGCAGTGAAATTGGGCAAGTGATCTTATAGAGAGCAGGCAGAAGAAATGGAAAATCAAGGCCTTCTTCTCTCTGCCTTTAGGGTCCAACTTGTGCCCCCTTTACATGTACTTAGTCCCTTGTCTAGGGTAGGCCAGGCCTGGCTGAGGGCAGCGGGACTGTGCCCTCCCTCCCTCACAGTAGGCTGGCTGCCTAGCTCAGTGGGACCCTGGAGCAGGCCCGTCGGGGGGGCAGCTTGTCCAAATCCTTCCCCCACTGCCTCTGAGGACTCTGCTCCGCTTGCTCTCCCCTTTTCCCCTGGCATCACCTCCGTCTGCTGTCTGTCTGTCTCCGTCTGTAGGTCTCTCTAGTCCTTTTAACTCTGTGGCAAATATTCAGTGGATGCCCCGGCAGTTGCCACGTAGACTGTCCAAGGGGGTCTTTTGACAGAAGAGCCAGAGTCTGGGAATCAGGGGAGGATTCACGCTAGGAGTAGTCATTGCTCCATCACAAATTTGCTGTGTGACCTCAAGCAAATCACATCTTCTCTGAGTCTCTGTCCCCATCTGAGAGATGGAAAGTTTGGATTAGGTGTCCTCTAAAGCTCTTTCCAGGTAGAAAATTCCATGCTTCGAGGATGTGCATGTCGATGCATCCCACTGGAGTCCTGGTACATCTTTGTTTTTCTCCGAATTGTCCGTCTATTTCTCTTCCTGTTCTTCTCCTCTTCTTCCTTCCCTCCCTGCCTTCCTCTCCGTAGTTCCCTCTTCCTCTAAGGCTCCGTCCAGCTCTCCCACCTCCTCCTCCCCTCAGCTGTCCTGTCCGCCTTTCGCCAGCGCTCAGCCCACCCCAGCTCCAGGCACCTCTGCAGGCTACCAACCTCTCCCCAGCTTCAAGCCTGGGAAAGTGGGACGGGGCAAGCAGGCAAGGTCTAGGCTGCCTACCGTGGTCCTCTGCTGCCACCTGTCGTTAGTCCAGAGTGACACCGCTCTGGGGGGTTGCTGGGCCCGCAGGGGCCACTAAGGCTGCTCTCGCCAACAGGAATCCATTACATGCAGTGTCCTGCCAGGCCTGATTTAAAGCTCATCCTGTCATCCGTCTTGCGCCCCCTCTGGGCCTGTCTCCGGTTTCCTTGCCTGTGAAATGGATGGAAGTTGTCTTGGGCCCTGGCAGAGCGAAGTGAGGAGTAGGGGCTCAAGGGACACTCGGCTTTGCATCCCGCCCCTGCCCTTGGCCTGGTGGGTAACCTGGGGTGAGTCCTTCCCTTCTTTGGAGCCTGTAGTCTTGAAATGGATAAAGTAGGGTGACATGGTTGAGGGAAAAGGGGCAAGACGGAGTCCTGTCTATGAGGCAAGTAGTACATGGCTGAGAAGCCGGAAATGGACGTACCCACAGTGTCTCCAAACCTCTGGCCAGGCCACAACTCCGTCTTAGCAGCCAAGCCTTTCCATTCATTCCCAGTCACTTAGTACTCACCCATTCGTTCCCCCAAGAAGCCTGGGCCTCTTGAAAACAGCATTCAGCTGGGAATCCAGAGCCCAGCTTTCTCAGCTCAGCTCTGCTACCAGTCCCCTAACCTGGGCAAGCCCACAGCTTTCTTTGAGCCTCCATTCTCTCCTCTGTGACATGAAGTGGTTGGGACAGACCAGGGGAAGTCTAAATCCACCCTGCCCACCATCCTTCCATTCTAAGATGACAATGCTCCGATTGCAGGAGCCCTGCCGAACATGCTGGGTGAGGAGCAGTTACACGTCCCCACTCTGAGACCGGAGATATCCCGCCTCATACCCCCCAGACTCCCTCCATCCACTCCCCAGACCACTGGCTGGCCTTTGCAAAGCCCCCCAGTGGGTGGGCCTTTGCTAATTTCCCCCTTTCGTCTCCCAGGGCACTGTTCTGGGGCCAACTATCGGGTCACATGACAAGCACAGATGACCAGACATCATCTAGTCCTCCTCACCTGGGTTCATGATCAGCAATTCCTGGCACCAAAAAGCCCTTCAGACTTCCTCCTGGCAATGCCAGCCCCAGAGTCCCCGGAAACTTGAACCAAGGCCAGGATGAGCGGGCTGGAGCTGGTCTGAGTCAGACCCACAGTCCCAAACTCCTCCCTCCTTAGGTTTGGAAGCCACAGAGACCCCTGCTGCACAGCAATTGACATCTGAAGGTCTTCTCGGGGTGCAAAGAAGCCCAGCCTGGGGCCGATGGCCTCCTGGCCCAAGCTCTGCTCTCAGAAACACTCAGCTGAGGCCAGGGTCCCAGGCCAGGCACAGCCTCCCAGTCTGGCTGCACCGTCATTGGCAAGGTGCCATGCACAAAATGCCAGGTAGCAGCCTCCCAAAAGGAGCTGCCTGGTGGTGTCTGGGAACTGCTCCTCATCTCCACAGTCCCGCTAGCCCCCAGCCCCCAGCCGCCCATGAGGGAGGTCCTGCCACATCTGCTGCTGGCCATCACATCTGCAATGGATTACAGGGCTGGCCCTGGCTCAGGCTCATCCCAGATGTGGATTCCCCTGGAATGTGCCTTCTCTCTAATTGTCCAGCCTCTGAAGGGTCCCGGTCCCTGCTGCACCCCAGTGAGCGTGCTGAGGCCTTCCTCCTTTCCCACAGCTTGTGCCGGAACAGCCACAGCCGGGACCAGGGCCAGCCCAGTGGGGGGCTGCACTTTCCTCCAGCCCGGCCTGTGGGCTGGGGAGCGGGAGGTCTCAGCCCACCCCCCTTCTTTTTTCTGGTGCTAGGCACTGGGGGGCAGAGGAAAAAACTCTGGAAAACTCACTAGAGGTGAAAGAATTTGGCTCCTAAGTGCAGGCTCCTCTAATCCCTGGCCCTTCCTGGGAATGCCATTAACCTCCCTAGCCCCACTGATGGAAAGAACAGGTCTTCACTGGGCCAGGCCAGCTCCTCAGAGGCTCCCAAATGACAACCTGGCCAGGCAAAGTGGCTCTCCTGGGCCCCAGCCCGCATCTTCATGCCCTGGTGGTTGCCACAGCCTCCCAAGTCGTGGTGAGGGCCCCGCTTCCCTCCCTTTAGCAGAGCTCTCTCAGGGCCTCCAGAGAAATTTTTAAGGCGCAAATCTTAGCCTGCACTTTGGCTTTGAAACCCAGCTCTGCCACACTGGCTGTGTGGTCTTGGGCAAGTGGCTTCACCTCTCTGAGCCTCAAAATCCTCCCTGCAAAATGAAGATACCACCATTATTTGTGGTTGAGATTTATGCTTACTATGGGCCAGGCTCTGTTTTAAGCACTTTACATGCCTTACTTCAGAAAAACCCTATGAGAAAGGTGCTGTTATTAGCTCCATTTTGCAGATTGTAAGACTGAGTTGAGTTGCATAACATGCCCAATGTCACCTAGCTAGTAAGTGGTGGAACTAGGATTTGAACCCAGGCTCGCTGACACCTGAGCCTGTGCACAAGAAGGATTCCACTAATGGAAGCTAATACAATCTATATTATTGTTAAAAATAATAATCCGATCATCTCCCTAGTTGAAAACCAATAGTTCCCCAATACTTACAAATTAAAGCTCAAATTTCCAAGCCTGGCTATTAGTGGCCTTCAGAATCTAGTTCTGATCCAAAAGTTTAGCCTCTGCACCAGACCCCTTTCCCCCAGCTATTTCAGAGCACGTTTATCATTTCCTCTACCTTGCATGTGGTGCCTCCGTGGCTATGTACATTGCGGTTCTCCCTGGAATCCCTTTGTCCTGTACACCCACTGCTCACCTCTCATTCTTTACGATTGAGGCCAAGTGTCAGCACCCCATGAAGCCTTTCCAGACAGTTGATTCCTCCTCTGTGCACCCACAACATTTTGTCCACTTATCTATTGTTATGC
Organism: Lepilemur ruficaudatus; assembly: GCA_963574885.1. Classification (NCBI taxonomy): domain Eukaryota; kingdom Metazoa; phylum Chordata; class Mammalia; order Primates; family Lepilemuridae; genus Lepilemur; species Lepilemur ruficaudatus. The sequence continues at coordinate 73,324 of CAUYRT010030042.1, forward strand.
TTTTTACACTGTCTTCTAAGGGGCAAGTCTCCTTCCCTCTCCGGGCCTCAGTAGCCCTGATGGATGAGTGGATGGCTTCTAAAGGCCCTTTCAGATTTGCCTTCCTGTGACCTTGAAGCCAGTGCCTGAGCAAGCTCTGCGCTGGCTTTGGCCCCAGCCGACAGCTTGGCAGGATGTACAGAAGAGAGGACAAGAGACGGCTTGGGAAGGCAGGGAAGACCCCGAGTCTGGCCACCACTTCTCCGTTTCTCCCTGCTAAACCTCTTTCTTCCCCCTTCCAAACCCTCGGGAAAATCCACTTCCTCTAAACAGCCTGTGCAGCCCCCCTGGCAGTACCAGAATGGCTTGTCCATTCCACAGCCTCCCGACCCAGGGACAACTGCCTCCACTAAACCTCCCTGGGACAGAGCAGCTCCTTAGTTTGTTCTGTAGCTGAGGGGTGCTCCAGCAAGGGATCTTTGCCCACGCATCTGTCTGTCTGCATGTCTGTCCGTATTTCTGTTAGGATTGGTGTCCTCCATTTGGAGGGCCTGTGTGCAGGGAACTTACCCAGGCCAGGAGCCCCAGGTGAGAGCCCAAGGCAGTTCTCAGGATTACAGAGCTCTTCCTACTCCCAGACATACGAGGGCTGTCGGGAAAGTGTCCAGCCATTGTTAATATAAGGAGAACGGTTTTCGCGACATGGATGTAACCTGGCAGCCAAGATGAGCGGACTGTCATGCGCATGTGTGAGCAATGACGACTCCACTGTACTAGTCAGTGGGGCGGTAGACGTGGCAGAGTGTGCACGTGTACCATGCGGCTGGCATTCAAAATGACTGAGCGAGTAGAGCAACGAATCTGCATCAAATTTTGCGTTAAGCTTGAACATTCCTCCGTGGAAACTATTCTGATGATCCAGAAGGCTTTCAGGGATGATGCAATGAGCGCAGCGCAGATAAAAGTGTGGCACAAACACTTCAAAGATGGTTGAGAATCTGTCGAAAGTGATCCAGGTTCTGGAAGGCCTGCCACAAGCAGAACACCTATGAGAACTGTGTGAGGTCCCAAGGTGCTTACTTCGAAGGGGACCAGGGCGTCATTGTCCTATGTGCAATGTTTCTTGTATCTTCTTCAATAAATGTCTCTATTTTACATATTACATGGCTGGAAACTTTCAGGACAGACCTCGTAAACCAGAGAAAGAGCCAAGGCATGTCAGAGCTAGACGTACTTTAAGGCTCATCTGATCCACTGCTGCCCCGCCTGTCCCTAGGCAGTAGAGCTCTCTCCACCTCACCACCAAATCCTCAATTCCCAGCCCTTAACCCCTAGCCTCAGGGTCACACTCTGAGCTGCTTTGGTTGGAGTCAGGCAGAGGGCTGAATAGTCCCAGTCCATCAAGGCTCTCTGGGCCCCCTTTCCTCCAGGAAGCCTTCCCAAATTAGCCCCCCATTCCATTCTGCCCACCTTGCTGCTGCCTGTCTCCATAGCACGCTGGCACCCCTGCTCCCCACCTTCCACGTGGTGTGGGATGTGTCCCTCCTGTGATCTGAAGGACGGACAGACAGATCAATTGGCTGGCTGATTGCCCAGCTGGCCATGGCTGGTTGACAGACAGATGGATTGTCTGGCTGTCTAGTTGACTGGCATTGTCCTGCTCGCTAATAGAGACCGACAGTTGAGGGACAGAATGACTGACAGGCAGATGAGCTGACTGACCAACTCTGGGAAGATCTCATAGGTCCAAGAACACCAGCACACCAAGCAGAGGGCAGCACACACTGAGAGTCCCTCAGCAAGGCTTTTGTCATGACACCTCCGGCAGCCTGTCACCAATGAGAATGGGAGGGAAGTGGCGGGGGAGTGGCAGAAGGGCTAATGGAGACCATATGTGCTGCTGGCCTGTCTCAGTGAGGGGACCCAGGTGGGGACCTGACCTGGCTCCTGGCACCATGACATTCCTAGTGCACACCTTGTAGGGAATCAGGGAGGAGCGGGGAGGGCTGGGCAGGTGGGGCGCCTTCCCCTGAGCACGCTGAACCTCATCTGGGCTTCCAGGAAGAGGAGCCTCATCCTTTCATCTTTTTCCTTGTCATGTCCTCTACCCAGCTGACATTTAAACATAATAGACCCTTGTCTGACTGCTTACAAAGGAACGGGGCCCTCGGTATGCTCACAGGATTTTGAGCTGGTTCCTATTAAGTTCTTTGCAATTGGAAGGCACTCTGCTTCTCAGGCAAACCCTTGTCGCTTTGCTGACAATTGGAAGTGTGTTTGGGGCCTGCTTTCTGATGTTTTTTTAGGGTTGGTCATTTCATCCCCTCTGTGTCTGTCACCACACCTCTGAAAGAGGATAGGTGTACTTATTGGAGGAGGGGTAGGATTTCTTCCATCCCTTCTTTCGAGCCTTCCCTGTAGAGATTCATTTGCCCTCAGGGAAGAAGGTTCAGGCCCCACGGGGGAGGGCATCAGGTGAGTCCCTGGGAAGCCCACTCCCCTCTACAGTCGTGCAAAGAGGAATCGGCCAGGGCTGCAAGAGAGGCCCCTGGAACCTGGGAGTTCAAAGGAAGGAGGAAATCCTGCTTCCAGACTTCTAGGTCCGTGGTCAGTCACACATAATTGGAGTCATAGCAAACACATTTGAATTTCACAAGCCTGTGCAAAACAATGTGATTAATAAGGGAAGACATAAAGCAAATTAGCATGCCAGACAAGCAAATTGTTTTGAGGACCATGAAGCCAACCAGAGGCCAGGCCGTCCTGCTGGTCCCCTTCTCCCCCACCCCGTGCCTGTCCCACCAACTTCTGGTCTGTCCCATTTATCTCCCCCTGGCAAGGGCCAGTGGCTACCCACAGTCTAGACAGAAGGAAGGGCAACAAGGGTGGGGACACGGCCATGGCAGTTTGCAGTGAGAGACAAAGGAAAGGGCCTGCTTGGGAGTAAGGAAGTTAAGAGTTCTAGTCCTGGCCCTCCTGTGGGTCAACGCTATGGTGCTGGTGGGTTAACTGGACATACATTTCAGCTCAACAGTAGGAAGAACTTTCTGAAAGTTTGAACTGCCTAAGGGGGAAATAGTGAACTCCTATACTAGAGGTAAACTAACAGAGCTCGGGCTTAGCCCACCCATTGGGATGTTGTTGAAAGAGCTAAACCTAGCACTCTGGGAGGCCAAGGCTGGAGGATCGCTTGAGGCCAGGAGTTTGAGACCAGCCTGAGCAAGAGTGAGAACCCTCTCTACCAAAAATAGAAAAATTAGCTGGGCATGGTGGCACATGCCTCTAGTCCCAGCTACTCGGGAGGCTGGAGGAGGAGGATCATTTGAGCCCAGGAGTGTGAAGTTTCAGTGAGCTGTGATGATGCCATGGCACTCTAGCCTGAGTGGCAGAGTGAGACTCTGCTTCAAAAAAAGAAAGAAAGTGGTTCTTGAATGGTCTGAATCTTGAGTTCCTTCTCTGGAAAGAGGGAATTATGAAAAGCGCTGCCCCATCTTCCTCACAGTGGTATTGAGAGGCCTAAAAGGGACATTTGTATGCATGCTATGAGGAGGACTAGAGAACCTTAAGGGATGATTCTGGGCATCATTGCTTCCTAGCCGCAATGGCGTGGCCAGTGCTGCGCCACTGGGAGAGCAGGCAGCCTCCCAACGCAGCTCTTCTGCATTGCCCAAACCTTCCCAGCCCTTAAGGCCCAGCTGAGATCCCACCTCGTCACCTCATCTTAGGTGACGGGCTTTCACTGACCTTACCAGCCTTCTGACTGCTCCGTCCTCTGAGCTGCTGCAGATGGTGGCATTGGAGAATTTGCTACTCAGTTACCTGTTGTTTCTCTAATGTCATCTTGAACTGTTCCTAAATCTTTTCATGAGGCTTACCTCCCTCCTCATCCAGACTATATTTACTTCATCACACACTTTGTTCCAAAATGTGTTCGCAGCAGAAGCTGGATTGCAAGCTCCCTGGGGGCCAGGACTAGATCTTATGTGTCTTAGGCGGAGGAGGCATCGTAGCAGTCAGGATAGTGGATTACACACACCTGAAACAGTTCTATCCTACTTTCACGTATTGGATGGATGTAACTCACAAAATAATCCAGAGGTTTGAGATCTAACCATTGAAGAAGGGAGATGAGGTCTAGCCAAGATGCTATACTAGCAGCAGACTGCTACATGCTGTCACTAACACTGCCACCTCTGGACATTTGCTCCTGTGCCAGCAGACTCTTGGCTCTGCTGTAGTCATCACAGATAATTTCTTACCATGGGGTGGGAATATCTGATCAGCTGCATTTAGGTCAGGTGAATGTGCCTGTAGCTTTCAGGGAGCTGGAAGGAGAGCTACCTGTCTCCCTTTGGCTTACTGCTTCCCACCCATCTTGAGAGTGTCCCCAAACAGGCAGGTGTTGAGATACTGGTCAGTAACCACTGTCCCCTGCCGTCCAATGCTACAGCAATCATTCAATAGTTGTGGGCTTGATTTGATGTTTACAAAGGTTTTGAGTTCCCTGGGGCCTCAGCCTACATTGCTGTTACACAGTCAGCTGTCCACCAGAGACGTGTGCTTCCCTTCCATGGTATAGAGTTTTTGCCAGGAACCAACCACCCAGCCAGGAGCTATGTTTCCTACTGTTCTTGCATCAAAGTTAGGCCACGTGATTGCTTTCACAGCAATAGTGAGTGAGCAGAAATGATAGGCGTCACTCACAAGCTGAGATAGTTAAGTATTAGGTGTGCCTTCCTTGAGCTCCCTTCCTCTTTCCTTGCAGCCTTGGGACCTGTGTTAAAGACAGCAGCATTCAAAGATGGATGAAGCTGGGTCTCTGAATGACAACAAAGCTCCCACACCCCTGCAGACCACATTAGATTGACATAAGCTACCATTAAACTTTTATGATGTTAACCTTTTGAGATTTTAGAGTTGGTGTTACAGCAGTTAGCCCATCCTGACCAACACTGTAAGCCAAATGTGCAGCCTAGTGTGGTCTCCAACAGCCTGGCTTTAAGAAGCTCCATGCAGTGTGTTTTTGATCCATGCCTGATTCTTTGCAGGGGTGTCAGGCTCCCCTCCCTGTTGCCATCTGTAAATAGGTGTCTAATCTCATCAAAACCCCAGAACTTTGGATCCTCTCTCTGCCAGGTGGCCGAGAACTTGACATATGTTTTCCCTACACTTTCTTCACTTCAAATGACCTACACTAAGATCCACAACCAACCACAGCCAAATAATTTGGTGCCTTCAACCCATGTACCCCCTCATGAATGGGACCCTGAAAACTCTATAACATGCCTTGTCATAGTAACCAAGACATTTATTTTAAAAACAATAGTATTTTAAAAAACATCTTCAAGCCACTCCTCAAACTCCTTTCTCAGGAGGCGGTTTGCTACTATCTGTCCCCTACAGCACACTCACCCTCAAACAGCCTAAAAACCCCCAGAGCTTTTAGTACCTGGTAGCACCCAACACAGGCTACGTCCCTTGTTCTATCCCCTGCCTCCAGGCCCCTGTGTACCAGAGGCTCCGATGTCTACTTGGTTCATCCAGTGCATTCTACCATAGCCCTCAGGGAATGTGAAAGGCCTCATCTCTCCAGAAGCAAACTAATCACCTCTAAAAATTCTGTGTCTGTGTCTGATTTCCTGAGGGAAATCTTAGGCTTGAACCAGCCTAGAAAATTCCTAGGGCAAATAGACTTTCAGCTCCTTGATGAAGCACTCATTCCCAAACATGACCCTCCTCCAGGGACTTTAGTGCTGAGACCGCTGCTGCCCCCACCACCTTCTTCTCCCACTGGGCTGCCTGGGCTGCATCCACTCTGTCTCCAGCCCTGGGCTCACTTACCAACAATTTAGGGGCTGCAAATCTGCACTCAGTTCATTGGTATGCTTTGTTTGGATGCAACTAGACTCTGCCATACTTCGACAATCCTGGACGGGCCTCATCCCCCCACTAGGTAACTCCTTTGTTATGCCCTTTAACATCAGAAGACTGGGCTAGTATAGTCCTTTACTGGAGGAAAAGTCTTGCTATTACCTGATCAATCACACATACAGAGCCCAGGACAATGTGAAGAATAGGTCTTTACTCCCAGCCCTGGTCGCCTATTGCATCCGGAGAGTAGTCTCTCTGCCCTCCCCCTCCCCACTCCAGGATTAGCTCCTCTGTCCAAATCAATGGCCTCAGCCATCCTTTGTTCTCCCCTTTCAGGGCCACCCACAGAGTTACCCTCTCTTGGTGTCTCAAGGAGCCACTCCTGAGATCCCCTTCTTTCCTCTCCTCCCTACCCAGGCTCCTTGGCCTTTTAAGCTCTCTGTCCCCTCAGGATCCCATCTTTTTTTCTCCTTGGCCTTAGGCTTGGGATGTCAGTTATACTATTCAATTGAGTTTGCCCCTGTATGGAGCTAGAAAGGGCTTGCACCCTAGCAGGTGGAGAGGGAAATGAAGGAAAGCATTTCTCGCTGGTCCAGCTTCAGGGTCAAGCACTTACAAGATAATCAGGCCTTTCATACTGATGACAGGGACTGCCTCTTAGCATGCCTCCTGTGTGTAATGCTGCTAAAAGAATATCTGTATGGATTTGCTCCCCTTTGGGCTGCATCATAAAAGGTCCCTTTCAGTTATTCCAGTCTGGTATGTTCCGGGCCCCAGGAAGGGTGCAGGGGAAAAAATACCCTTCTAGCAACATTGGACAACTCCACTCATGGGATATTACTGTGGATTTCTTCTCAACTTCTCCAGACTTCAATGCTACCCCATCTCCATCATTTATTGCATTCAACCATTTATTCATAAAAAGCCTGACTGCATCAGGCCGTAAGCAAGGCACTGGGCATACAGAGACAAATAAGATGTACTGCCCACTCTCTGGTTGCCCCAACACAATGGAAATTGATGGGTGCAATATGCTGCAATCAGTGCTATGAAAGAAGGAAGGAAAGAGGAGTGTGGGAACATAGGACAGGATCACCTCTTGCAGACTGGCAGATAGTTAGAGAGGACTTAGAGGAGGGGGTACCTGAGCTGCTGAGGCTTAAAGGATCTGAGGGGCAATCCAGGCAGAGGTAACAGCTGGAGCAAAGGCCTGGAGGGTGAGAGCATCATGCTGCAGACAGGTGACTCTGTAGTTTGGTGTTGCTGGAACAGAAAGTGCAAGGCAGGGTGCGACAATAGATGAGGCTAGGAAGACTGGCAGGAAGCAGGCTCAGGAGAACCTTGGGGCCAAACTAAGGAAGCTGGAATTTCACCTGGTTCCTATAGCCCAAGGGTGGTGGTTAAATATTTAACAACTCTCCAACCAGCCAGAATGAGGCAACAGCCGATCAGAACAGAGGCGGCTGTAAACTACCTGTATGGGCCAATGACTGGTGAGAAGAGGGATCTCTCCAAAGTTTTTAGCCCATGTACAACCCAGGGTTCGCCTAACACTGTGGCGGTGGAGAAGACCTGGTAATAACTCAGGTCGAATTTCCCAATGGTCTGGGAGGGGGTGAGAATAAAAATCAGATTTGGATTGATTTAATGAAAATAAGGTGATCAACTATTTCTTGTCAACGTAGCAGGGTAGGGCAGCTCCCAGGAAGAGTTACGGTGGGCCTGGGTCCTCAGGCGCTTACCTAAGGGTATGGGGAAGGCCGGGATGAAAAGGCAGGGTTTCTGCTGAGGCTAGCTTGCGGTGGGCTAAAACCTCTGGGACCTCCCCCGCCCATTTCCACCTTGGTAGTACGTCTCTCCATTAAATAATCACAGTGGCTTCTGGAGGGCTGCAGAGGGCCCAGGGCTGAGGGAAACTAAAATTGGTAGGTTGCTGTGCCTGTTGTTATGTGATGCTCTGGGCTAGAGGATTGACATATGGTACCCCTTTGAATTCTGGCCACTGCACCTGGCTTCGCAATGGAGCCAGGTGGGGTGAGCCAGTGGCAGGGGCAGAAGTCCATCATTATGGAAGATATGGGCTGTGGGATGGGCTGCTCTGAGTCAATAAGCTGTGGGGGGTAGGTCGGTCAGTGATCCTCCTCGTGGGTCGTAGAATCCCTGTGGTTGCCCCCAGTATCCTCTTAAACTTTCTGGCTGGCTTCATACTTGGGCTTGGTGAGCAGTACATGGGCATTTGCACTTTTTTAAAGCTCCTTCCCAAACGGGACCACCACACAGGTGCATGGTCAGAAATGCCGATGCTAAAGGAGCAGATGAGAGCATGGGCTTAGAAGCCAGACTGCTGGAATTCAAAGGCCAGCTCGAACAAGTCCTTAGCTGTACAAACTTAGCCTCCCTGCATCTCAGATTCCTTGTCTGCAAAATGGGGACACCCATCTCTGGTGCTGTTGTGAGAATTCAATGAGATCACAGGTCTTGAGAGATTAGCATAGTGGCTGGCACATAGCAAGCACCCAATAAATAGTAGCTGTTATCGTTACGAGGGGCCAAAGGCCAAGAGGGTTCTGTACTGGGGAAGGGAAGGGCCATTTTTGCAGAGAGATTGCTGTGTCATAATTGCTAAAGGAAAAAAGTCAGGATTCTTCGTATGGCCTCTATTCCTGTGGGCACTTGAGGCTTGGGGACATGTGCAGCAGTTCTTCTGGTTGCTCTTTCTCTTGGCCTCATGTCTCTGCTATAAGCATCTTGTCTGATGTTCTGACAAGCCGGAAGGAACAGGCCTCAGGAGTCCCCTAGGCTGGTGAGGCGACACTGGATAATGTGCTGGCTTTAGTCTTGCCGGGGGCATGTGGTGGTGCTGGGATGATGCCTAAGACCCTTCAGCCTTTGGTCACTTCTAGGACTGTGGTGGGCTGGTCCTGGAACTCTGCCAGCACCCAGTAAGCACGGGAGCTGGCCTGCATCTGGTACGGAGAGAGGCTGGAAAACTGCAGGCAAGACCCAGTCCAGTGATACTCCCAGGTCCTGAGGTAGGAAGCTGCTGGAGAGCTCTGAGTCACAGGCTGTCGGGTGTCAGCTCAGCAGTTCTGGCTTCCCCTGTGGTTAGAGCTGAAAGGAGGATCCCTGCGGACATAGGGCTGCTTCTGGCAAGTTTGCAGCTGCTCTGGGATGTAGTAGTTGCTGTTCCAGTCCACGAACTTCCAAAGCCCTTGCAAGATGGTCCTGGCAGTCATGAACTCTTCCCTCTGCTGAGTAGTCATAACAGCAGCCCTAATGGCAGCAGCGCATTTATCAAACACCTCCTAAAGCGGCAGAGCAGCCTGGTGAAGAGTGCGAGCTTTGGAGTCAGCCAGATCTGGGCTCAAATCCCGACTCGGCCAAATTTTTGCACATCTTTATTGAGATATAATTCACACAACATACAATTCACCTGTTTCAAGTGTACAAGGTAATGGTTTTTAGTGTGTACACAGAGTTGTGCAGCCATTTTCACAACAATTTTAGAACCTTTTCATCACCCTGAAAAGAAATTCCATATCCATTAATGATCACTCCTCATTCCCACCTCAAATTCTCTTGAAGAAAACCAGAGTCAAACAGTAATTTAAGTGGTGAAAACAAATTTTATTCAGGAACTATTGCAATAGGGGAAAAGAGACATTAGTATAGAATTTGACTCAATTCCTAATATAACAAAGCAAGTCGGGGTTTCTAACCAAGGAGCAGATGTGGGGAGATGGGGTTAGTGGATGAAAAATTACTAAGAGGAGACATCAGGGATAGGGGAATACTTGCTAAACTGACCTAACAGGACATTCACTGAAGGCAGGCCAGAGTGATCACACATCACCTAGGGGGTGGAGGGAGATGAGGAATGAGGGTGATCAGATATCCCGGATGGTGGATTCTCAATGAGCTAACTTAGCAGGATTCTTGCTGAGACTGGATTATGCAGGTTGAAGGACAAGGCCCAAGGATAAGGCCTAGTCAAGAAATGGGCTTAGAGGAGTCTGACTAAAGTTTGGTCAAGGAAAGAATCTCTGTCACCCCTGCACCCCCTGGCAACCAGCAATCTGTGTTCTATCTGTGTGGATTTGCCTATTCTGGAAATTGCATATAAATGGAAGCACACAATATATGGCCTTTTGTGTCTGGCTTCCTTCGCTTAGCATAATGTTTTCAAGGTTCATCCATTTTGTAACGTGTATCAGTATTTCATTCCTTTCTATTACAAAATAGTATTCCATTGTATGAATATTCTACATCATATGCATCCATCCATTATTGGACATTTTGATTATTTCTACTTTTAGCTATTATAAATAATGCTATATGAACATTCACTACAAGTTTTTTCTCTTATGCATATACGTAGGAATGGACTTGCTGGGTTTTATGATAACTCTATGCTAAACTGTTTGAGGAACCACCAGATTATTTCCCAAAGTGGCTGCACATTTTACATTCCCACTAGTAACGTATGAGGATTTGAATTTCCCCACATCCTTGACAACACTTATAATTATCTTTTTTATTACAGTCACCCTAGTGGGTGTGAAGTGGTATTTCACTGTGGTTTTGGTTTGCATTTCCATGACGGCTAACAGTGCTGAGCATCTTTTTATTCACCATTTGTGAATCTTCTTTGGAGAAATATCTGCTCACATTCTGTGCCAGTTTTTAAATAGGGTTATTTGTCTTTCTCCTATTAAGTTGTAAGAGTTTTTTTATATATTCCAAATGCAAGTCCCTTATCAGATTGGCAAATATTTTCTCTCATTCTGTGTGTTCTCTTTTCACTTTCTTGATGGTATATTTTGAAGCAAAGCAATTTTTAATTTTGATGAAGTCAAACTTATCTATGTTTTCTTTTGTCATTTGTGCTTTTTGTGTCATACCTAAGGCTTTGCCTACCCAAGATCACAGAGATTCACTCTTAGGTTTTCTTCTAAGAGTTTTATAATTTTTGCTCTCACGTTTAGGCGTATGATCCATTTGGAGTTTATTTGCATGTATGTTGTAAAGTATGGATCCAACTTAATTCCTTTGCATATGGATATCCAGGTGTTCCAGCATTATTTGTTGAAAATACTTTTCTTTCCCCCATTGAATAGTCTTGGCACTCTAGTCAAAAAAATCAATTGACCACACATGCAATGGTTTATTTCTGGACTTCCAATTCTATCCCATTGATCTCAATGTCTATCCTTATGCCAGTACCATACTGCTATGATTAGTGTAACTTTCTGATAAATTCTCAAATCAGAAAGTATGAGTCCTCCAACTTTTTTCTTTTCATTCTAGGTTGTTTTGACTCTTCTGAGTCTCTTGAATTTCCACATAATTTTAAGAGTCAGCTTGTCTAATTCTATGAAAAAGCCATTTGGGACTTTGATAGGGATTGGGTGGAATCTGTAGATTAACACAGGAGTATTGTCATCTTAATAGTAATATTTCCAATCCTTAAACATAGGATATCTTTCCATTTATTTGGTATTCTTTAATTTCTTTCAGTAATGTTTTATAGTTTTCAGTGTACAAGTCATACTTCTTTTGTTAAATTTATACCTATTTTTGATACTGTTGTAAATGGACTTTACATTCCATTCATTTCAGATTGTTCATTGCAAGTGTATAGAAATATAACTAATATGTGTATATTGACCTTGTACCTGCAATGCTGTTTAACTTGTCTATTAGTTCTAATAATGTTATGTGTTTATGTGTGTGAATTCCTTGGGATTTTCTATAACAAGGTCATACCATCAGTGAATAGAGATAGTTTTACTTCTTTTTTCCTAATTTCTTTGGCTTGAATCTTCAGTACAATGTTGAATAGAAGTGGTGAGAGTAGGCATCTTTGTTTTGTTCCTGATCTTAGGAGAAAAGCTTTTTGTCTTCACCATTAAGTATGATGTTAACTGGTTGAGAAAGTTCCTTTCTATGCCGAGTTTGCTTAGTATTTTTTATCATGAAAGGACGTTGGATTTTTGTCAGTTGTCTATTGAGATAATCATGTAGATTTTTTTCTTTTATTCTGTTAATATGGATTACATTGATTGGATTTCGTTTGTTGAACCAACTTTGAACTCCTGGTATAAGTCCCATTTGGTCATTGTGAATAATCCTTTTTAAATGCTGCCAGAGTAGATTTGCTAGTATTTTGTTGAGGATTCTTACAATCATGTTCATAAGAGATATTGATCTGTAGTTTTCTTTAGTTGTGATGTTTTTGTCTGATTTTATTATCAGGGCAATACTGTCCTCATAGAAGAGTTGGGAAGTGTTTTTTACCCTTCTGTTTTTTGGAAGAGTTTGCAATTGATTGGTTATTTATTATTTAAACATTTGGTAGAATTCACCAATTAAGTCATCTGGACCTAGGCTTTTTTTGAAGGTAGTGTTTAAATTGATAATTGATTCTTTTTACTTGTTAAAAGTGTGTTCAGATTGTCAACTTATTCTTGGATCCATTTCAGTAGTTTGTATTTGTCTTAGTCCATTTCGTGCTGCTATAAGAGAATACCTGTGACTGAGTAATTTATAAGGAACAGAAATTTATTTCTCACAGTTCTCAAGGCTGGGAAATCAAAAATCAAGGCACCAGCATCTGATGAGGGCCTTCCTGCTGCATCTTCACATAGCAAAAGGTAGAAGGGCAAGAGGGGATGAATGCAGTGTCCTTACAGGGCAGAACAGTGGAAGACAGTGCACACATTCCCACAAGCTCTTTCAATAGTGTATTAATTAATTCATGAGGGTAGAACACTCATGACCTAAACACCTCCCCAAAGGCCCTAGCTCCCAACACTGTTGCACTGGGATTAAGTTTCCAGCACATGAATTTCGGAGGAAATATTCAGACCACAGCATTCTACCCCAACCCCCGAAATTGATGTCCTTCTCACATACAAAATACATTAATTCCATCCCAATAGCCCCCAAAGTCTTTTCTACTTCCAACACCAACTCAAAAGTCTAAAATCTAGGGTCTCAACTGAATCAGAAATGAGTGAGACTCAAGGCATGAGTCATCCTGAGGCAAATTATCTTTCAGCTATGAGTGTGTGAAATCGAACAAGTTGTGTATGCTTCCAAAATACAGTGGTAGGATAGGCACAAGACAGATATTTCTATTCTAAAAGGGAGAAATGGAAAAGAAGAAAGAAGTAACAGGTTTCAAGTAAGTCCAAAACCAAACAGGGCAAACAACATTAAATCTTAAGTCTGGAGACCAATCTTTGAGTCTATGTCCCACCTCTTGGACACATTGCAGCAGGGGTTGGGGCTCCCAAGACTTTGCTGGGTGCAGCCCATGCATCAGCTCTCACACATTAAAGTTGCATGTCTGGGGCTTTTCCAGACTGGTGCTGCATGCTGGTGGCTCTACAGTTCTGGGATCTTGGGGGGTGGTTCTACCCCCATGACTCCACTAAGCATTGCCCTAGTGGGGGCTCTCTACTGTGACTCCACTCTTGTGGTAGGTCTCTGCCTGGACCCTGAGGCTCTCCAAGCCATCTTTTGAAATCTAGGTAGAGAAAGCCACGCCTCCAAAGCTCTTGCACTCTGCACAGCCACAGTTTTAGCACTACCTGAGTGCCACCAAGGCTCACTGCGTGTGCTCTCTGGAGCAGTGGCCTGAGCTGCAACTGGGCCTACTTGAGCCACACTGGGGTGCTCAAGAAGTCCTGTACCTGAATGCAGGGAGCAGGGACCCATGGCAGTCTGGGGAAATGAACCCCAAGGTCCCAAGGGTGATCCTGGGCCCTTCCCTTTAAACTGTTCTGCCCTCAAGGCCCTGGAACTCTGGGCCTGTGGTGGAAGGGGCAGCCACAAAGATCTCTAAAATGCTGTTGGGGTCATTTTCCTATTGTCTTGATGAATAGCAACTGGCTTCCTTCTATTCCTAACAATAATTTTATCAAATAGTTGTTTGGCCACATCCTTGTTTTTTTCTCCTAAACATGCTTTTTTTTTGTTTACATGGCCAGGCTGAGAATTTTCCAAATCTTTATATTTTGCTTATAAATTATAAATTCTTTCTTTAAATCATCTCTTTTCTTGCATTTTACCGTAAGAAATTAGGAGAAGCCAAAGAGCATCCTGAACACTTTGCTGCTTAGAGATTTCTTCTTCTAAATATCCTAGTTCATCACTCTTAAGTTGTGCCTTCCACAAAGTCCTGGGACATGAATGCAATTCAGCCAATCTCTTTGCCACTTTATAACAAGAAGTTCTTTCCTTCGGTTTCCAATACATTATTCCTCATTTCCACCTGAGACCTCATCAGAATAGCCTTTGATATTCATATTTCTGCCAGCATTCTGGTCACAACCACTGTGGCCAGCTGTAGGGAGCCACTTTCCCTACAGCTCTCCTCTTCTCCCGAGCCCTCACCAGAATTGCCCTTAATACTCCATTCATGGCAATCTAGACTTTTCCCAGTACTCACTTCATAACTGTTCCAGCCTCTACCCAGTTTCAAAGCCACTTCCACATTTTCAGGTATTATAACAATGTCCCACTCCTCTGGTACCAATTTCTGTTTTAGTTTGTGTGTGCTGCTATAACAGAATACCCGGGACTATGTAATTTATAAATAACAAATTTATTTCTCATATTTCTGGTGGCTGGGAAGTCTGATATCAAGACACCATCATCTGGTGAGGGCCTTTGTGTTGCATCTTCACATGGTGAAAGGCAAAAGGGCAAAAAGGGATGAACACTGTGTCCTCGCATGGCAGAAGAGTGGAAGAGAGTGAACCCACTTCAACAATCTCTTTTTACAGCCACATTAATCCATTCATAAGGACAGAGGTCTCATGACCTAAACACCTCCCAAATGTTTAGTTTTCAACACATGAATTTTGGGGAACACATGAATTTTGGGGGACACATTCAGACCATAGCAGTATCTTTCTGGGAATTTGTCCATTTTACCTAAGTTATCTTATTTGTTGATACTACAGTTATCTGTAGTATTTCCTTACACTCCTTTTTATATCTGTAAGGTCAGCAGTGATGTCCCTTCCTTCATTCCTAATTTGAGTCGTTTGAACCCTCTTTCTTTATTTCTTGGTCAGTCTGCCTAAAGGTTTTTCAATTTTGGTGATCTTTTCAAAGAACTAATTTTTTTTTTGTTTCATCACTTTTCTCTATAGTTTTTCTACTCCCTATTTCCATTCCAATCTTTATTATTACCTTTCTTCTCCTTGCTTTAGGTTTAGTTTGCTTTTCTTTTTGCCAGCCAAACTCTCAGAGCTTTAGTCCCTCATTTGCAAAATGCTAGGACTTACCTCACAGGGTTGTTGGGAGGATGAAATAAGATAACACAGACGAAGTACTTGGTGCTGAGCTTGGCACAGAGTCAGTGCTTAATAAATGGTAGCTTTTGTTACTTTTTAGTGCCAGGTCCTATACTTGGCACTTTATCCATGTAACAATGTAATTGTGCTCCATGATGTCTTACAAGAATAGAATCAATTATAAGATTAAAATATATCTTTTACTTATGGCCAATGCAAACACATTTGAAATCTAGAAAATGATGTAAACCATTTTTCCACTGTTACTAGCTGATAGTCCTTAAGTCCATAGATCTGCCTCAGATGGGTGCTTGGAAGGCTCCCATCCCCCTTCCTCCTTCCTTTGTTACTCCTTTGCCCCCACTTCCACTCTCAGAGTACTTGCCCTATCCTGCTAGCATGTGTTGTGGTCACATATGGTGAGACCAATTGGTCCCTTGTGGCCAAGACCAGTAGGAATGGCTCTTGGCTCTGGGAGGACAGGGGAACCCTCCGTTCTTCCAGTGGAACACCTTCCAAACCAATAAACTTCTCTATTACTCCTATCCATTTCGTCTCCTGAAAAAAAGTCAATGCATTATCATGATAAATGCTTCCCCACTTGAGATGAAGATGAGGAGGAACAATTAGATAATTTATGATGTAGAAAATCCCCTTCCTTCTCACCTGGAGTAAGGATAGTGACGGGCAAGCATCATAGTGGATTTGCACCTCGCAAAGAAAAGTAGTGCTTCCACTTCCCCTCGGTGAGTTGGGAGAGCCTGGGGGACATCAGGCATCTTTGCACACCAGGCAGCAGCTAGTCACATGAGATAGATCTTCTCTGATCATACTCAGTTAACTCTGGGTCAGTCATCATGTTGGATTTCCCAGCATCCTTTGGGGGCACTATTCCTGAATCCCCTACTCAAGTACTAAGAAGTCCTCTTCTCAAGAACACTACTAAAAACTCCCAAAACAATAAATGTTGGTGTGGATGCGGAGAGACAGGAACACTCCTACATTGCTGGTGGGACTGCAAACTAGTGCAACCCCTGTGGAAAGCAATATGGAGACACCTGAAAGCGATACAAATAGATCTACCATTTGATCCAGCAATCCCATTACTGGGCATCTACCCAAAAGAACAAAAGACACTCTATAAAAAAGATACTTGCACTAGAATGTTTATAGCAGCACAATTCACAATTGCAAAGATGTGGAAACAACCCAAGTGCCCATCAATACACGAGTGGATTAATGAAATGTGGTATATGTATACCATGGAGTACTACTCAGCTATGAGAAACAATGGTGATATAGCACCTCTTGTATTTTCCTGGATAGAGCTGGAACCCATTCTACTAAGTGAAGTATCCCAAGAATGGATAAATAAGCACCACATGTACTCATCAGCAAATTGTTTTCACTGATCAACACCTAAGTAGACATATAGAAACAACATTTATCGGGTGTCGGGAAGATGGGAGGGGGAGGACGGGATGGGTATACACATACATAATAAGTGCGATGCGCACCGTCTGGGGGATGGACACACTTGAAACTCTGACTCTGCGGGGGAAGGGGAGGAAAGGCAACACACAGAACCTGAATATTTGTACCCCCATAATATGCTGAAATTAAAAAAAGAAAGAACACTACTAATTGCATTCCTGTCACAGAAACATCTCCCAGTTCTTCAGGCTCCAACTCTGAGGTATTTACACAATAATTTCTGGGAGAAAGCTTGTTAATTCCTGCTATCTTAGTTAAAGCTGCCCACTCTTATCAAATTGTGAGGTAGTCATGGGATCCCTGTGATGGCCAAAAGTTGTCACACACACCCCACTCACTCTCCGTCCCCACATTCTCCTCTCTTCAGCAGCTTTGAGAATAAACAACTAATCTGATCACTACTATTATTGCCTTGGCCTGGGAGTATCTCTATCCTGATTACTTCCCTGATGCGTAAATGTTGTTATGACGCATTATGTCAGTGGTTCTTAAGGTGTGGCCCCCAGACCAACAGCATCACCAGTTCACATGAATACTTGCTAAGAATGCAAATTCTTGGCCTCATCCCAGACCTACGCAATCAGAAATTCTGGAGCAGGCCTCAGCCATCTGTGTTTTAGCAATTCCTCCAGGTGATACCGATGCCTGCTTGAGTTTTGAAAGTCCAACTCCTGTTCCCCCTTCCAGCTGTATTTTGTAAAGTGGCAAGCATTCTAACCAGTTCATTACTAGATATACAATTGCTGTTCAGCAGTACACTAGCTTTTGTCTAACTGGGACTTTCAAATGTTGTAGCAAAACCTGATCTCTGAACAGGCATTAGGGTGCCTTACACAGGTGTCACAGTGTTTTTCCTTTGTGTCTGGGGTGCTGGGTTGCTACCACCATCTGTCCGCTAGCAACTGGGAACTTGCTCCTTGGCATATATGCAAAATGGGCTCTTCTCTGCCCATCTGGGTCCTTGCCATCGATCCCAAATGGATGTGGCTGATCAGATAGGGCTCCTTTCCAAATATCAGGAAGGAAGGTGGGAGACCAGCAGCACCCCCCTCATAGCATTATGTGAATGGACTCAAAAGGCCATATACCCATTCTATCTGCTTCTGTTAAGGCCAGGGGGTCCCCAACATGTTTATTAAAGTTCTTTAAATCTCACTTCAGGGATTCTTTGGATAATGATAGGAATATTTCTCACTTTTTGATTCCTGACAATTGAAACAGTTTCTATAATGACCAATTCTCAGACTCTCTCATGGGCAGAATGTATACAAGCAATAAATGCCTCCAAGCACCCCTGTGTCATCATGGATGCTCTCTGATTCCAGGTAAGGCTCATTGGGCATGATGAATAGCATGACACCAGTATGTTGTCCAGGTGATAACTATCTTATTCCAGGTGGAAAAATCAATTAATTCTAGGGGTTTGGTGGGCTGATTTATTTCCAAATAGGTTATTTGCATGGGCAATGATTTTAATGAATGTTTGAGATGAAGTTGTCACTTCCCCTACAAACCATAGCTCCAAATTATACTACAGAAATGTGTCCAGGTGAAATGAGATTGGCTTAAATTCATAGAATTCATAACTGCTCTGGGCACAGGTTACAGGAGTAGATTAGGTTTGGAGTCTTGCTTTTCCTGTTCAGGAAGTTAGCTCCCTTTCACTACAGACTGTATCCCTTTGCTAGGTGTGGTGTTAATGTCCTCCAGGTGGGCTTTATTTATAGGAAAGAGCCCCTCCATCTCTATTACTTACCAAATTGCTAATGAATACTGCTAAAGCAAACACTCAGTAGCATTCAATTTAGTACTCTTAAGGACATATGTTAGAGAATTGATACCCACCCAAATTTGAAAGAGTAAGGATTTATCAATGGTATTTCACTTAAGGCTGAAAACTCAAGTTTTTCTAATTACTTGAGTTGTATGCTTAGCCCATCCATTGTTAAACCTTCTTGTTTTCTAATAAATGTCTTCATGGCTAAAATTATAACTTTATTTCTGAGTATAGCATTGGCTGCTTCGCACAGGTTTTGATAAGCAATGTTTTCAATACCATTGACTTTCAAATAATTTATGATTTTCATTTTTATTTCCTCCTTAACTACTAATTGTTTGGAACATGTTCTTAAAGGTCCCAATGGGTGGATATTGACATGGTCTGATGTTTTTGACTCTCCTCCCCAAATTTATATGTTATATTTATATTTATATGTACCAATGTGATGGCATTAGGAGGTGGGACCTTTGAGAGGAGATTTGATCATGAGGGCAGAGCCCTCATGGTTAGGATTGGTGACGTCATAAAAGAGGCCCTAGACAGCTAGCTAGCCTCTTCCATCCACCAAGTGAAGACACAATGAGAAAGCACCATCTATGAATGAGAAAGTGGGCCCTCATCAGACATCAAATCTGTCAGCACCTTGATCTTGGACTTCCCAGCCCCTAGAACTGTAAGAAATACATTTCTGTTGTTTCTAAGCTACCCCTGCTGTGGTATTTTGTTAAACGTCCCAAACAAAGTAAGACAGACATTTATCTTTTTATTTTTGATTTTTTAAATTTTGTTGCATTGTACTCAGTAATTATGGTCTATATAAAATAATTTTTTAAAAAATTTATCAAGATAGTCAATTTATAAACATTCCACATGCATCTGAAAAGAATGTGTATTTTTTAACTGTTTGGGTATAAGTTATATCTATATGAATAAGTGCATGCACATTGTTTACATCATCAAGCTTGTTAACATTGTTAGTCAGCACCTCTCTATTCTTAATCTTTTGTAATCTAGTGATGTTTTCATTTCTGAGAAGTATGTTAAAGTCTCCCACTTTGTGGAATTGTAAATTTCTCCTTGTAATTATTGTTTTATATATTTTGAAACTACTTCCTTGGGTGCATATGATTTTTTGCCTCTATTATTAATCTTTCTGGTGAATTGTTTCTTTAACCAATGTAAAATTTCCCCTTTTATTCTTTTAATGCTATTTTTTCTATTAATAAAAATGCTTACTTTCTTATTGTTAGTATTTGTCTGGCATTTCATTTTCTATCCCTTTATACCATCAATGTTCCAGTGTCATTTTATTTAGCTATTATTTTTCTTCTATACTCAAGCTAAAACCTCTAATTTCTTCACATATATTTTTATTATAGATATGTTTGGACTTAAATCTGTCTTATTTTTGTGTTTTCTATTTACCTTGATTTCTCTTTGTTTCTTCTAGACTGAAGCAAAATTTTTCTTTTCTCATATTTTCTCTACTGATTTGAAGCCCAAACATTTGGAAAGCAGGAAATAGATGCTTGGAGAGGTGAAGTGTTTAGTTCAAGGTTATACACTTAAGTGTGATCTTAGTGACGTGGTGCCAAGTGCCAAGATTAAAGCTCAGCTCTGACTGACTTCAAAGCCAACTTTCTCAGATCCTTTCTGGAATGAGCCAGGATATAAACAAGCAAACTCAAAATCTAGGCTCTTTCTAATTCAGATAATAATTGCTAACCTTTATAGAGAGCTGACTATGTGCTAGGCACTGCTCAAAGAGCTTTTCATTTTCTACAGCTTACAGTCATTAGTTTGAATAGAAAGTAAGCACAATGTGTCTGTCAGTTATACTAGGCAAGACTGCCTCCTGCTCAGTATTGGTGGCATCCATCTCCTCTCCATGGACATAGCAACTGAGGTGAGCACTCATTTTCCCCAACATACAAGGTAATCTACTAATCTCCAACTGGGGAGTCATTCTTTCTTTCACTTAACCAATATTCAATGAACACCTACTATACACTGTGCATTATTTTCTGCCCTCTTGGAGCTTATAGTCTAGTGGGGAAGGCAGTTAATAAACAAAAAAAAAAAAAAGAAAAGTTAAGTTTTCAGATAGTAATAAGTCCTATAAGAAAATAGAGTAAAATGCTTTAGAGTGACTGGGGGTTAGGATCTACTTTAGATAGCATGGTCTGGTAAGGCTCTCTGTAAGAGGTCTGTCTATATTGTTGGGGCTCAGAAACAATACCCCAAAATGAAGGCCTCAGAAGCAAAAGTTTTTCTCTGACCTTCTCCTCCTCTCTGGCCTCTTGGTCCCATTCTCCCCCGAGGCTAGCCATAAAGGCTAGGATCTCTCTTCTCCAAGGCAGGTCGTAGAAACCAGAACCCCTTTTCCGCAAAGCCAGTCATAAAACCTAAAAATATTGCTCTAACTTTCCCTCTGCCTTTCTGTGTAAAAACTGGTCATAAAGAAATTATCTACCTACGTTGTGTGACCATAAGTCATAAGACCCCCATTTCAGAACATGCCCTGCCCCACACCCAGAAGGAAGGAATTCGTGCTCACAGAGACCAAGAAGAATCTAGACAGGCCTTGCTGGGTTTTCCCACTCAGTCTATTAGTATTAGATCATACTAATCATATTTCTACATGGCTGTCCATACTTTGTTGAGACTAAGCATAAAATAGACAATTTCTCCTGTACCTTTGGGTCTTCATTCTGAAGGCTCCCATGTGTACATGTTAAATAAATTTATATGTCTTTTGTCCAATTAATCTACCTCTTGTCAGTGATTTTCAGCAAACCTTCAGAGGGCAAAAGGGAAAATTTCCCCTTGGCTCCTACAATATCTGCAAGCAGCTGTAGATAGTAGATCTACATATCTGCCTATGGTAAGAGGTATTTAGAGACAGCCTCTCTGAGGAAGGGACATTGGATCTGAGAAGCTGAATAATGAAAAAGAGCAAACCATGTGGTTTTGGTGGTTGGTATTCCAGGCAGAGAGAGCAGGGCAGAGGGAACAGACCTTGAGGTGGAGTTTGGTGTGTTTAAGGTAAAGCAAGAAGGACGGTGTGGGTAAATAGGGAAAGTCGTGGGAGATAAAGTCAGAGAGGTGGTTAGCAGCAAGATTAAGCAGGGCATTATAGGCCATGTTATGAGTCGATTTTGTTCTAAATATAATAAGAAGCCATTGGAAGGTTTTGTTGCTGCTGTTGCTGTTTGTTTTGTTTTTGTTTGCTTTTAATCATGGACATTTTCAAACATATAACAAATTAGAGAGAATCATGTAATGATTAGAGAGAATCATATAATGATTTTTCATGTCCCTATCACCCAGCTTCAACAATTAACATATGATCAATTTCATCTCATCTATACCCTCTACTCCCCACGCTGAATTATTAAGCATAACGCAGATAGCATATTTTTAAATCCGTAAATACTTTACTATATAACTACAAAAGATGAGGACTCTTTATTTTTAAACATTACTATAACATATTGAAGGGATTTATATATAAGCATGCTATGGTATGATTTATATTTAAAAGATCACTCTGGCTACTTGTGGAGAACAGATTATAGGTGCCTGAGGGTGGCAGTGAAGAGGTCGGTTAAGCTACTGCAAAGGTCCAGGAGACAGATGGTGACGGTTTGGCCCTGGAGTAGCACTAGAGACGGAGACAAGTCAGGCTTCTGTAGATAAGAAAGTAATAGTAGCCCATGAAGCTAAGAAACCTTATAATTATAAAATTCTAAGAGAGCTCCTACTCTAAGACCACAGTCACCTTTGTCAGCATTATCCAAATGCTTTGAGGAAAGAGGATGGTCCCTGGGAATTCTACCCTGGGTTAGCCAAGATTGGTTGCTCTGTAGTCACCCAAACCATCTGGGCTGAGGTATAGACAAGTATGCTGCCCAAATACATCTCCATTTCACACTTTTGAAGTACATGCAGGATGCTGGTCATAACATAGTATTAATAGAACGCTCCTTGCATTTCTAGGATGGCCAAAGTACAATAGTTGACCTGGTGGTCTGGGGTCCTGCCTACTTATGAGGGTGCTGCCAACCTGCTGAGATCATTACTCCTGAAGGCTCAAGCTAGGGTGGAGGCCCCAGGATCACTGCTTGCCAGACCAGCCAACAGCACTGTAGCCACAGAGATCTCTAGCTGTAGTCTATCAAGGAGGGAGAGAAAAAATACAAGCTGGAAAAGTGGGATTGAATGTAAGATTTTTATCTGGAAACTGAACTAGGCCAAAAGATGACATGAGAGATGGGAGGAGGATGTGAAATAAATCACAAGGTTGATGCAAAGAAAACTGACAACAGGTTGGGAAGCAGTGTACCTGCAGGGTCAATGAAAATGGCTCAGGGTATAGGCTGCAAGTCATTCAGGGGTATCAGAGGCTGGGTCCAGCTATGTGGTTTGAAGTTCGGGTAGAAGTGGAGGTGGCTGATATTAGAAATCCTGCCGGGCAGGATAAGATGCTAGCAGATGCCCCTCTACTCTTCTGCTCCTTTTGTGGTTACAGATGAAGGTGCATATCTGCTGAGGCTTCGGCTTCCTGAATATCCAGGCTGCTCTGAGGTTAGCCAGCAGAAAAGGGACGAATAGTTGTGGGATCAGTCTTGTGTAACTTTGGTTGTCCTAAGGGAGTCCTACCTTACTATTTTGAAGGGACGGTAAAGCTTCCCCTACTTTCCCCAGAGATTTCTGTCAACTACAGTCCGGAGCATGCACTCCTCTGTCCCTGGTACAGAGTATCCCCATTTCAAATAAATCCAGGCTCTGGAAATGAGAAAGATGACACTGTCCTCAGTCCTGAGAGGAGGAAGCTTCCGGAACTTATGCTCCAAGAATATCTCCCTGGAAGCCACATAGTTGGCCAGCATTTCAACTACTGGCAGGGTGGGCTATCCAGCTGCCTGAGAGGCCCGTATTAAGTGCTGACAACAGTAGATCAAGGTGAAAGCCACTGCCTTACAGTGGAGAAGACAGGGAATGAGTGACCACAAAAGTCTGCAACTTATTATGATCCTACTCAAGGCCTCTGGGGAAGGATTTCACTTGTAACAGGCCTCTTAGCAGGGCTCCAGATGGTGATGATGGTGAATATGTTGATGATGATGTGATGATTGCTATTTATTGAGCACTTATTGTGTGCCAGACATTATGCTAAGTGCTTTATATATATTATCTCACTTGCTCATCATAAAACCCTGAGAGGCTCTTATTATTATCCTCATTTTACAGCTAAGGAAACTGAAACTCAGAAAGGTTAAGTAATTTGTCCAAGGTTACCAGCTAGTAAGTGGCTGAGCCCAGATCCAAATACATGCAGCCTGACTTCACAGCCTGAGTTCTTAACTCTCTGCTATGTTGCCCATAGAAGGTGTCCATTCATAATGCAACAAATTTGGGGCAAAATGTCAGTAAAGTCTGTCGGGCTAGATCCTTATAGATAAAATTGCATGATAATCTGGAATTTACTATGGCCTGCGTTGTTAAGCAAGCCTTGAATGTGAAAATGGGGCAGGTATGAACGTAGAACAGGGGACAGAGCAGGTCCCAGGATTCAACTCCCCTATGGCACAGATTCAATGATGCCTCCCCCAACATGCATGCTTGGCTATGGATAGTAGATAGTAGGGTCACCAGAATACATGTGCTCTTCTCAGTTGTGGGAAAGATCAAGTAACAGTCTTAAACATGCTGCAAAGCAGTTATGGCCTCCAGTTCACATTCTAGTCATAACCACTGGGCACCCATTTGGTAAGATTTCCCACTTCCAACACTTGAGACAGCTCATTGTGTAGGAGCCCAGTCAACCCCTTCTAAAACTGTTCACCAAGTGAATTACATCATGCTACATAGGCCTTGGGCAAGACTGTGGAATTCCAAGGCATAGGGGCCAACTGGCCCCACCTTGGCTCTTAGTGGAAGATCACCTTTGGTAGGGATTGGTACATTCCCACTTCAGTTTTTCCAGAAACCCAGTATAACCACCACACAAGGGAAGGTTTCCTGACCACACATATGAAAAAGCCATTGTTTCATCCTCTATTATAAAATCCTTCAGCTTTGCCCCCAAACGGTAAAAGTCAAGACATACAGCCACATCACAAATCAAGGAGGTTCTGTCTCCCATGTGACTATTGTCAAGGCAGTTAGTGTGGCTGTAGATGGGAGTGGCCATTCTATGTGATTAATAGTCTTTACCCCTCACTTCTACCCTGATATTTCCCATAGATTCACAAACTAACCTGGTTAGAAGTCCACAATCCACCTTCTGCTAGTTAACCCTGGAATACTGTCACATGCTCTTTCAATGAGCGTGGCAGGTACACAAGCCAATTTATCTACCTCTAAAGTGCCTGGGATACTGGCCAAGGATACAGCCTTCCAGGACAGTATACCTTCTCAGGATACAAGAGACAGAAGAATTGTGTCTGTGCTGAGATTTTGACTATCCCATATATTGATGTACCAGGGACCATATTTCAATAAGATAGCATGATACTTACAAATGCTATTTACCAATTATTTCTAACTTTCCTCCTTCAGACATGGTAGAATTTTACTTCCCTATCCCCTTTGAAGTTAGGCATGGTCATGTGACTTGCTTTGGCCAATGAAGAAAGAGTAGAATTGACTTAGTTCTCTTCTGGGTGGAAACTTTCTGAGTCAATGAATGATTTGGCTTGTTCCCCTCCTCTAATGCAACAATCAAAGAAATGGGTTGAGATGGAGGCTCTGTCACCTTGGGTCTCTGATAACTGTGATGATCGGAGTCCTTAGCTGATCTACAATGACATGTAGCATGAGCAAGATATAAACCTTTATTGTTTTAAGCACTAGTTTAGGGGATGCTTGGTTGCTGTAGGATACCTTAACCTATCTTGACTGATAAGACAAATATTCTCTCTCTCAGAGATGAGAGGCTCAGGCACTCAAGAAGGATACAGATAACACTTTAAGATTTCTGTTTCTCTGGCCCCCATTCCCCACTGACCTCAGATCTATGGGTAAAGGAAAAGAATAGGAAAATCTAACTTTGACAGAATTACTTAGCCTCAGCATAGTAACTAACAGCAACCACTTCCTGTTTTGATTAACCCCAGCTTCTTGGGGTTAACCCCTGCCAACTCAGAGGGTTATTCACAAAGCTGGACTTATGGGATGTTTGGGAATATGGGAAGGTGGCAAGTGGAAAATAGCCTTCCCGTTATCTTTGAGGACCTTTTCCCTTCAAACCAGCCTGAATGACCCACAAAACATGTGTCCAGCAGCCAATAATGGTGATCTTTAGCACTTTAGCTTTTATTTTCTCCCTTTCAGCTCTGCCTACTTTTCTATTCTGACTTTATCTTCAATTTCTAGTCTTGCCTTTATTCTCTGGACTTGATGACTGAACTTGCCTTCTCTGAGTTTTTAAACCCTTGGCATTTACTCTTGGCCCTTGCCATTCCTGGGCATCAAACATTAGCAACAACCACACAATATCTTTCATTATTGAGCACTTGTTATATGCCAGGTACTATGCTAAGCACTGCCTCATTTCATTTCATTCTCAAAACAGCTCTGAGAAGTAGGTATTAGTAGAGTTTCTAGTTTACAGATGAGAAAAAAAATGAGGCCCAGAGAGATTAAAGCAGCTAGTGAATAACAGCTTCAGGACTCCAGTCAATTGAATCCCAGGCCTACCTAACACCTCTATACCCACCCAGCTCTTGCCCGTGGAACTTAAATTATAGCAGCTACGCAACCACTACTTGTCTTTCCAAAGGAGCCCGTCCCAGCCCTCACTAAAGCATCAAACCCTACAGACACTTTGTGCAGTTTGAATAATAAATGCTGCCCTTTGGTTCTTATAACTCATAGATTGACTTTCCCAGATCTCCTGGACCAAGGGGCAATAATAGAGCTGGATCACATCCCCATTTACTCTCCAAACCTCACCTCACAAAGACACTTTGTCTGGGAAATCCCAAGGTCATCTCTGGCAGCATCACTTCTGACTCAACCAAATGATATACCTGAAAGGCCAAAAATTCTTTTCCTGGGCTTGGGCCTGTCAAGCAGCTCCTAAGCTATCCAGAGGACATTTGGGGGCCTTTGTGCTTGGTGAACTTATAGAGGCTCACAGCCCATCTCTCTGTTTTTCCAAGCCATTACTGTGATCTACACCAGTGAGATGGGCTTTCCTGCAGTGGCAGGAGAGCCATTCTATCACAAGTGGCCCCTGAACACTGCTACAGGTTACTTTCACTCTTGAGCTTATTTTTCTAGGAAGGTGACTACAACCAGGATAAGCTCTACAGGATGGGACCAAGAACTGCTCACCAGAAAGACTGCTTCAGACACCTCGAAGACTTACCTCAAGGAGGCTATGGATAATCCCTAACCACAAGGTCAATACATCACACCCTGGAACAGCTTCCCCTCAGTGCAATTGGTCCTCTTCCTTGGAAATTTCAGTTTCAGATCACCACCTGGTTGTGAGTTGCTCCTTCCTGAGATACTGTGGCTCCAAAGACACAGGAGAAGCCATTAAGGGATTGTTACCAGGCAGATGCCCACATCATCAGTGTAAGGTCCACAGTATCTCCCAAAGACTTGAAGAATGAGCGGAGAAAGACGCTGCTCCACCAGAAGACCACAGCCACCATCGGGGTAGACTTCAGACATCTCAGCCATTATATAGCACTAGCAAGCCAATAAGGTCCATTCCAGGCACTAGCTATGCCTCCTAGGACTTTTGGTGGTCACATATCAGGCTTGCTTGCATCTTATAGCACATTGATATCCATGGGAGTTTCCAAATCCAGGAAACTATTAGGGCCAATGAAGTCTAATTGAGACTATTGGAGCCCTTTCTAACAGGAGATGCTTACCTTGTGATCTGTGTTGAACCTGACTTCCCTCCGAGGGCCACAAAGCCATATGGTTGTGGTGAATGCTCTCCTCATGGTGGCATAATTTATCCCTTGCTCCAGATTTTCATCTACCCCAGCTACTGCTGCCTTGTTAATCTGGAACTTTAATTTGTCTCTCAAGCTTTTAGGTTTGATAGTCTTCAAAGTTCTCTCAGTCCACATTAGACTATCTACCACTCACCACCTACAAACCAGAGGATAGACTGAGCCAAACAGCAGGACTATAGACGGCCACCTTCTGGTCTAGACATCACAGCAACCATGGGGACTCCATCTACCTCCCCACCACAAAGCTAATCTCTAAGAACTCCTTGTCACTCTCCATCCAGAGCATGCCCTGCACTTCTAATTACAGGCTCCACCATCGGTTTCCTAAAACCACAGAGTACTACCACAGCCACAGACCACCCAGGGAAACCTAACAGAAACTCTGTGTGATCCAGCAGGAAACTATATCAGGCTTATGGTGACAGGCATAAACACTAGCCAAAGCTGGACTTGTGGGAGTCAGCAGTTTCATTCAAAAGACTAAAGGGATATTCCTCTATAATACTGGATCACATATGACTTCTTGAGAAGCATCCATTGTGCAATTCCCTCATCTGGGCATATCCTCTGGCAGTAGGCTGTGCCTACTATACTTTTGGGCATGATCATTTTAATAATGTATGAGGAGTCAGGTAGTCCAAGATGGGGGCCAAAGCAAACTTTCTCTAACCCCCTGGAAGGCTTATGCTTCTGTGGAGGCCCTCCAGAGAGGCCTTATTATTCTTAAGAAACCCCAACAAAGAATGGTAGTTTGGCTATACAAAGGTATCTATAAATTTGTGGGTGTGCCCTGAAATCCCCTAAATCCTCCATAATCCACACATCTGGCATTCTAGAAATTAGGACGGTGTGACTGGCATTTTCTTACTCCCCATCCCCTATCCTGAAGATCTTCCTCTAGATTGATCTAGAGATGGTGGTCTGAGGACCACATAGACCACTCAGAGTTAGAATTCATCTATCTACAGCCCCCCTATCCACAGAATAATAGCTCAGAATACTCATGGGAGGCAGGTTTGGGAGTATGTTAGGTTATCATGGAGATGGTCTACCATACTTGGTCTAAGAGGATGTGGGAGATAGATTCTGCCTTGTGATTGGAGTGTTTGATCCATTCACATTTAATGTTATAATTGATATGGTAGGATTCACATCTGTCATTTTGCTATTTTTTTCTATATGTCATATCTTTTTTGTTCATCTGTTCTTTCATTACTGCCTTCTTTTGTATTAAATATATAGTATCTAGTCTATCATATAAGTTCCTTTGTTGTTGTTTTATTATATTTTTTAGTCATTTTCCTAATGATTTCTCTGGGAATTACAATATGCATCTTAACTTAAAACAGTGTAGTTCAGGCCGGGCGCGGTGGCTCACGCCTGTAATCCCAGCACTCTGGGAGGCCGAGGTGGGTGGATCGCTCAAGGTCAGGAGTTCAAGACCAGCCTGAGCAAGAGCAAGACCCTGTCTCTACTATAAATAGGAAGAAATTAATTGAACAACTAAAAATATATGTAAAAAATTAGCTGGGCATGGTGGCGCATGCCTGTAGTCCCAGCTACTCGGGAGGCTGAGGCAAGAGGATCGCCTGAGCCCAGGAGTTTGAGGTTGCTGTGAGCTAGACTGATGTCACGGCACTCTAGCTGGGGCAACACAGTGAGACTCTGTCTCAAAAAAAAAAAAAAACAAAAACAAAACAAAACAACAACAACAAAAAAAAACAGTGTAGTTCAGATTAATGGTAGCTCAATTCCAATAGTATAGAGAAACTGTATACTCCAATACAGCTCCCTCTACCCCTCTTTTTTGTGCTATTATTGTCATACCTCTTTATATACCATAATCCTATTAACAAATAGTTTTGTAATTATTGTTTTATGCATTCATCTTTTAAATTAGTTAGGAGAAGAAAAGAATAAAACTATATATTTTATACTGTATTTATATTTGTCTATGCAATTACCTTTGCCAATGCTCTTTCTTTCTTTGTGTGGCTCCAACTTACCATCTAATTTGCTTTCTTTTCAGCCTAAAAGACTCCTTATATTATTTCTGGTACTTCAGGTCTGCTGGTGATAAATTCTCTCAGTTTTTGTTTATCTGAGAATATCTTTGTCTTTCATTTTTGAGGGATAATTTTGCTGAATTTAAAGTCTTTCTTTTTTCAACACATTGAATATGACAACACACTGTCTTCTGGCCTCTGTTTCTGATGAAAAGTTAGGGAATCCTTGTATGTGAGTCATTTTTCTCTTGCTGTTGTCAAGATTTTATCTTTGTCACTTTCATCAATTTGAATATGATGTGCCTAGGTATAGACCTCTTTGAGTTTCTTATACTTGGAGTTCTTTGAGTTTCTTGGGTATATAGATTGATGTTTACTATTGAATTTGGAAATTTTTCAACTGTTATTTCCTTAAGTATTCTTTCTGTCCTTTTTTCTTTCTCCCCTATTTCAGGAACTGCCATTAGGCATATGTTGATGCTGTCCCCCAGGTCTCGTAGGTCCTATTCATTTTTCTTCATTCTTTGCTTTTTCTGCTCCTTAAACTAGATGATCTCAATTGACCTATCTTCAGGTTTACTGATTCTTTCTTCTGCTAACTCAAATATTCAGTTGAGCCCCACTAGTGCATTTTTCATTTCAGTTATTGTACCTTTCAACTCCAGAATTTCTATTTGAAATTTTTATGATCTCTATGACCATTTCTATTTTTATTGATATTCTCTATTTGATAAAATATTGCTATCCTACTTTTCTTTAATTCTTTAGACATGGCTTCCTTTAGTTCTTTGGATTTATAATACCCAATTTAAAGACTTTGTCTAGTAGGTCCAGTGTTTGGGCTTCCTCAGGGACAGTTTCTAATGACTGCTATTATTCCTGAATATGGGCCCGGCGCGGTGGCTCACGTCTTAATCCTAGCACTCTGGGAGGCCAAGGCGGGCAGACCACTCAAGGTCAAGAGTTCGTAACCAGCCTGAGCAAGAGCGAAACCTCATCTCTACTATAAATAGAAAGAAATTAATTGGACAACTAAAAATATATAGAAAAATTAGCCAGGCATGGTGGCGTATGCCTGTAGTCCCAGCTACTCGGGAAGCTGAGGCAGAAGGATCGCCTGAGCCCAGGAGTTTGAGGTTGCTGTGAGCGAGGCTGACGCCACGGCACTCACTCTAGCCCGGGCAACAGAGTGAGACTCTGTCTCAAAAAAAAAAAAAAAAATTCCTGAATATGGGCCATACTTTCCTGTTTCTTTCCTTATCTTATAATTTTTTGAAAACTGGGCTTATAAGATAATATAACAACTCAAATATCAACTCCCCCTCCCACCACCACACAGGGTTTGTTATTGTTGCTGGATTTTTTGTTACTGTTTTTCTTGTTGGGTTTTTGGCCGTTGTTGTTGCTGCTGCTGCTGCTGCTGCTATTTGCTTAGTAACTTTCCTGGGTTAGTTCTGTAGATTTTGTATTCCCTCTGTTGTGTAGTCACCATGTTGTCTGATAAATTTTTTAAAAGTTTTTATTTTTATTTTTAATAAAAAATACAAGAGATTACACCTGGGTCAGTATAATTTCATGGTCAGCCAATGATCAATCAGATTCCCTTAAATGCCTTGAACACTTGAACAAGTAAGTCTTCCACTGTTTGCCAAGAGGACCTGTGTATGAAGGCATGCTTTCACCAGCAGTTTACAAGTCAGCCTCAGCCTTCACTTTCTGCTTGCCAAGACCAGCCAGAGTTGAGTAACTGAGGCCTTCTCCTTTTCCAGGCCTTTCTTGGATATATGCATAGCCCTCTAAATCCACAAAACTATGTTGAACCTTTTCAGAGTTCCCTGTGGTCATCTATTTTAAACGGTCTTCCTTTTAACTTGTTGGCCAGGTTCTTGTTTGCCCCAGCTGAAATCATAGCCTTAGGCAGCTACAGCTGTACCAGAAAATTGCTTTTTTTTGAGGGGGGTAACATCATAGGGATAGAACTTTGTTCACAGAGCTGAGCTCAGTCAAATTAAATAGCCACAACACCTGGGAATGCAGATTTCCCAGGAAGCTGCTAGTTCAGTCAAAATACTGACTGTGTTCTGGGCATAGGACTTTTAAGGGTGCTCCAAAAGAGTTACTCCTCTCCATTGGCTGTGAGGCTACTAACTTTTCATGGCTAACATACCACTGAGCTGGGGAGGGAGGGAGGGAAGATGGAACTAACCCCAAGTTAAAACACCATAGACTCCATGGTTCTTACTGAGATTCAGAAGTTTTTCTTGCATAAATACTTTTTAGCTTATTCTGTGCATTCTGTGCCTTTGTTTAATTCCAGAGATGGTAAGTAGTCCATGTTTATGGTTCTACCAGTATTTTCATTGCTTTTGTGGGACAGTGGGTTCACCCAGTCCTCACTCAGCCATTCTGGAAATTGATCTCCTGTGCTTCATTCTTTTTAAACCAATGCATAGCATTACATACTGTGCCTGTACAATAGTTAATCTGTTACCATTTTGATACACATTTGTTTCCAAATATTTATGATTACAAAGTAGGAAAAGAATATCCTTATTTATTCATCTTTGTGCACATATATGAATAAAGTAGAATCCCAAGGTCAAAGAGTAGGCACATTTTTTTTTTTTTTGAGACAGAGTCTCACTCTGTCGCCTGGGCTAGAGTGCCGTGGCGTCAGCCTAGCTCACAGCAACCTCAAACTCCTGGGCTCAAGCGATCCTCCTGCCTCAGCCTCCCGAGTAGCTGGGACTACAGGCATGCGCCACCATGCCTGGATAATTTTTTCTATATATATTTAGTTGGCCAATTAATTTCTTTCTATTTTTAGTAGACACGGGGTCTTGCTCTTGCTCAGGCTGGTTTCAAACTCCTGACCTTGAGTGATCCACCCGCCTCGGCCTCTCAGAGTGCTAGGATCACAGGCATGAGCCACCGCGCCCGGCCAGAGAGTAGGCACATTTTGACTTTTAATAGATACTTCTAAATTGTTCTCCAAAATAGCTGTACCAATTTACTTTACAAACTACATCATATTGGTTTGCAGCTTCCCTGCATCCTTTCCAACACCTGATGTTATCAATCTTTTAATTTTTGCCAATCTGATGCATAAATAATTGATATTATACTGTTGTTTTAATTTTCATTTTTCTGATTACCAGTGAAGTTGAGTAACTTTTCATACGTTTATTAGCAATTTGTTTCCTTTTTTGTAAATCCAATTTGTATTTAGTGATTTGTAAGAGAGCTTTATTTGTTTTGGATACAGATGCCTTTTTGTGTTATATACATTGTAAATATTTTCTCTTATCCTGTTGATTTTCTATCAATTTGTTCATGACGTCTCACATTGTACAAAAGTTTTATTTTAGTGAAGTCAAATTTATCAATCTTTTCCTTTAGGACTTTTGTATTTTGCCTTTTTGAACAAAGGCCTTCTCTACCTCAAGGATATAAACAAATTCCCTTTTATTATCTTTTTATTTTTTATAGTTTTATATTTTTACATTTAGTTCTTTGCTCCAATTAGAATTTATTTGCCATGTGGTATGAGTTACAGATTTAACCTAGTTGTTTTCCAAATGTATAAACAATTGGCCTAACACCTGTACTTGGGCAGTAAACCCCTTCAGCACAAATTTGAGTTTCCAACTTCATCACATAAAAAATTTCCAGAGATACATGAATCTATTCTGGATGTTTATTCTGTTCCACATCAATCTGTTCGCCAATTCCTACACCAATTGCACACAATTTTAATTACCATAGTTCTTTAGTAGACTACAATTTTCATTCTAAGTAGTGCTTTTAGTGACATATTAAAACATTTGAAATGCAATGATGTCATTATTCATTTCTAAATAGTTTGCATATTTGTTTGATTTCTTCTTTAACTCAAGAGTTATTTAGGTTTTAAACTTCCAGGTATATTTTGCTTCTCTGTTCTTTGTATTTTTGTATGTTTATTGCAGAATGTTTAAGATATTTCTCAACGGTTTTCTTACATCCAGTATCGTCAGCGAGAAGTCGAGTGTCACTCTTAGTCTCATTTCTGCTTCATTCTCTCTGGGATATATTAGGATTATCTTAGTCCTTTACATTCTAAAATTGTCACTACAATATTTGTAGCAGACAGCATCCTAGCAGGAAACAGAGGGCACACTCAAAAGAAGTAACTGAAGAAAGTTTAATGAAAGGTCAATTTACAAAGGTATGGGTTGGTTTAAGGGAAATAGCTAGGGATGGTAAACCTCCCAGAGTCTAGGAATAGCAAAAAAGCATTATCAACCCTAGGCCTGAAGTGGCAAGAGGAGGGAACTACTTTTAAAACCAGTGAAAGCTGTAACTATGTGAAAGAGACTTCCTGCCAGCAGCGGTGGCCCTAGGTAGCTAGACAATGGCTCAGCTGGGAGGGAACAAGGGGAGCAAATATCATGACCTTCTTGTGCCCACCCTCTTCTCCCGATAGCCTCTAACTGGCCAAATCCAAAAAGAAGCCGGAAGGCAGGGAACCCTAATGATGCAGCCCATAGTGGTCAGCCTCTAGGTACATCCAGCGTGGAAAAGGGTGATCTGGTGGTACAAAACATGGGTCTGTTTTCATTCTTCCAAGTCAGCACTCTATGGCACCTTTCAGTCTGTACGTTTTGGCTTTTTTCAACTAAGAAAAGTTTTCTTCCGTACTTCTTTGAATAGTTTCTCCACTCCAAGTTCTCACTTTTCTCCTGAAATTTGTATTGGACGGTTGTTAGAATCTATGGATCTACCGTTGCCATCTTTTAATTTTTATTCTGCATCTTCCATCCCTCTATCATTTTTACTGTATTCTAGGGAAATTCTTTGGCCTTATCTTCCAACTCAACAATTAACTCTTCAGCTATGCCTATTCTGCTATAAAGTGCATTGATTGCATTTTAGATTTTTTTATAATTTTCTTCTTCATAACAGCCTATTCTTGGTTTATAAAATCAATATCCTCCCTTAACACTCTGAGGATATTAATTATTTTTAAGTCTTATTTTGTTTGCTCTAGTACCTTGG
Organism: Lepilemur ruficaudatus; assembly: GCA_963574885.1. Lineage (NCBI taxonomy): Eukaryota > Metazoa > Chordata > Mammalia > Primates > Lepilemuridae > Lepilemur > Lepilemur ruficaudatus. The sequence continues at coordinate 107,783 of CAUYRT010030042.1, forward strand.
TTTCCTTGGTTTCAATTCTGTTTGCTGAGGTTGGTTTCTCTCTTTCTTGGTGTTGAGTTACACAAATGCTTGATGTTTCTTTACTGTGTGCTCATCTGTTTATGAAATCCATATCTGTTTATAGCACTCTGCTTCCAGTGGTTAGGGGAGAAGTGTAGGACATACTGCCAGGCAGCGTGTATCAAAGACTAAAACAAGACAGAAATGGAGCCTATCATTGTTAGTCAATATTGTTGTGGGAATTCTAGCTAATGAAATTGGCAAGAAAATTGAATGAGATATAAATAAAGAAAAAGAAAAAACACATTATTATTTTCCCAGGACATTATTGTCTACATGGCATACCAAAATGAGACGGTTTAGAGAAAGCCAGGACCAGGATAAACATAAAGAGATCATTACATTTCTACAGTCTGGGGCTCTGTTTTCAGGAAAGATGGTGTCAATACATTCCATCCTGTCTCTCCCACTGAAAGCAGCTATAAAACCCGCACAGAATACTTAAAATAGCTATTTGAAAACTGAAAAGTAAATAGACCGTGAATTGGGGAAATAGGAACCTGTGGCCTTCTGGTTTCAAGATTGTTCTTTTGTAAGCACCGAAGGAGGCAAGAAAAGCTTCTTTTTTCTATGCTGTACCCCTTTTAATAAAATAATTTCTTCTGTAAAATTTGGATTCAGTCAAAAGGCCACACTTAAGGACCTAGAAGGCCACGTGCAGCCTTAAGTCTTCAGGTTCCCCACCCCTGGTAGATGGTGATAAGTTTGCCGTATTTTCCCTGTAGTATCCTCCAGCCTGGACCCAAGGCAGACTCCAAAACCCAGAAATTGGTTTTTAGTGCAGACAGAGAGATCTCCAGAAAGACCCTTTTGTTCAGGCTTCAGGAGTAAGAAAGGGGTCTCCTGGAAGCCATAGTGATGATTTGGAGACCTGCAGTCACTTAAATCTCTGTAGGGAAGAGGACCTCCCTCTCTGATAACAGGAGCTTTGATCCAAGAAGGTGGAGTGAACCCATGCTGCCTTTTTTTCCCCTCTCTGTCATTGGGTTCTCAATACAGACATAGTCATAAGAAGTGCATGGCAGAGCAGGATAAATAAAGCCTCAGCTTTCTGGCTGGAAAACCAAAAAGAGGAACCCCAGCAATTGAAAAATATGAGGAAGATTGCAGAGAGGTAGGAGGTTAGGAAAGTGACTCCATAAAATTGACTATGAACTTCTGGGTTCACCTCCAGGCTGTGGATATGTGAACCTGATCCTAAACAACACACCCAAGATATATCACACAAACATTAGCAGAAAGACAGCAACAGTGACTATATTAATATCAGAAAAAAAAATAGGCTTCATGGCAAAGAAAATCACATATTGATAAAAGGGTCAACTCACAAAGAATACACAACAATCCTAAATGAATATGCAAGTAAGAACAGAGCCTCAAAATGCATGAAGCAAAAACTGATATTACAAAGGGCTGAAAGGGGAAATAGACAAATCCATAATCATAATCAGACACTTCAACATATCTATTATTGATAAAACTTGTGACAGAAAATCAGCAAGAATATAGAAGAACTGAATAACACCATTAACCAAACAAATCTAATTGATATTAATAAAATACTCAACCCATACATTATTTTCAAGTGCACATTGAACATTTAATAAGGTATGCTATATACTGGATCATAAAAAAAACTTAACAAATTTAAAGTAACTGAAATTATATAAAATAAGTTCTCTGACCAGAATGGAATGAAGATAAGAATGAATAACAGAAAGATTAAAATGTCCAAATGCTTGAAAATTTAAAGATACATTTTAAATAATGAAAGAGTTTCAAAAAATTAGAAAATATTTTAAACTGGATAAAAGTACAACATATTAAAATGGTGAAATGCAGCTAAAGCAATGTTCATAAAGATATTTATTACATTAAATACTTCTGTGGAAAGAAAAATGGTCTCAAATCAATACACCAAGCTTCCACCTTAAGAAACTAGAAAAGTAAAAGTAAAATAAACCAAAAGCAAGCAAAAGGAAAGAAAAAATAAAGTTAAAAACAGAAATCAAAGAAATTTGAAAAGAAGAAAGCTACAGAGAAAAATCAGTGAAACAAAAAACTGTTTTTTAAAAAGATTAATAACATTCATAAAACTCTAGCAAGACTGAAAAGATAAAAAGACACAAATCACCAATATCAGATATGAAACAAGGACTATCACCACAGACCCCATGGCCATTAAAAAGACTACAGTGCTTCAAGCGTGCCCATCCCCCAGGCGGTGCACATAGCACTCACACTTGAAGCTCTGACTCGAGGGAAGGGGGGCAAGGGCAATATATGTAACCTTAACATTTGTACCCCCATAATATGCTGAAATAAAAAAAGACTACAATGGAGTACCGTGAACAACTCTACACACCTAAATTCAACAACTTAGACAAAATGAAAGAATTGCTCAAAAATATACAAACCAAAACTTACCCAACATGAAATCATCTAACCTGAATAATTCTATATCACCTATATCTACCTATCTATATCTGTATCCATCTACCTCTCTATCTTAGCCATGGCCAAGAAGATTTTATTCCTGGAACGTAAGATTACTTCAACACTTGAAAATCGATCTATGTATTCCACCATGCCAATAGTCAAAAGAAGAAAAACCACATGATCATATAAATTGATGCAAAAATAGCAGTTGATCCAATTTACATCCATTACTGGTAAAGACTTTCAGCAAACTAGGAATAGAAGAAAACTTCCTAAACTAATAAAGGGTACTTACAAAACCACCATCAGCTAACATTATAGTTATTTAATAATAGGAAAATGTTTCATGTTTTCCCCCTATGATCTATATTGGAAGTCCTAGGCATTGTAATAAGGCCAGAAAAAAAAAATTTAAGGCATACAGATTGGAAAGTAAGAAACAGAACTATCTCTATTATCAGACAACATGATCTTCTATGCAAAAACAAAACAAAACAAAAACCCAAGCCAAAGAGTCTTAAAAAAACTAATAGAACTACTAAATTTAACGAAGTCACAGGAAACAAGTTACTGCATCAAAAATGTCATATTTCTATATACTAATACTATTAGGATACAATTAGAAGCAAAAATTTACAAAATACCTTTTACTATAGCCCCAAATAAAATGAAGTACTTAGTTATATACTTAGTATATACTTAGTATATACTTAGTATATATAGTATTTGTATACTGAAAATTACAAAGCATCAATGGAAGAAATCAAAGAAGACTTAAATAAATGGAGAAATGTCTTAGCTTGTTTTTACGTTGCTATTAAGGAACACCTGAGGCTGGGTAATTTCTAAAGAGGTTTATTTACCTCACAGATCTGCAGGCTGTGCAAGAAGCCTGGCGTGAACATCTGCTTCTGGTGAGGGCCTCTGCCTGCTTCCCATCATGGCGGAACGTGAAGGCGAGCAGGTGCGTGCAAAGTTCACATGGCAAGAGGAATCAAGAGAAGGAGGAGGGGGTTGCCAGGCTCTTTTTAACAACCAGCTCTCACAGGAACCAATAAAGTGGGAACTGACTCATTACCACAAAGATGGCACAAAACTATTGATGAGGGATCCACCCCCATGACCCAAACATCTCCCATTAGCCCCCATGTTCAACACTGGGTATCAAATTTCAACATGAGATTTGGAAGAGCCAAACATCCAAGTCACAGCAAGAGAAATACCGCCTTCATGTGTTGGAAGACTCAATATAGTAAACATATCAATTCTTTACAAATTTATTTATAAATTTAAGGCAATTCCAGTCAAAATATCAGCAGGATTTTTTTTATAGATATAGAAAAACTTACTCTAAAATGGATATGGAAAGGCAAAGGAATTAGGATAGCCAAAACAGTAATAAGAATAAAGTTGTAGGAGTTGTACTACCTAATTTTATGACTTAGTATGTAAGGTATAATAATAAAGATTCTGTGGTATTGGCAAAGGGTCAGTAGACATATTGATCCAAGGAACAGAATAGTGTTCAGAAGTATACTCATACAAATATGGCCAATTTTTGATGAGGGTGCAAAGGCAATTCAAGAGAGAAATTGAAGTAAGCTTGAAGATATGTCAATATAAAGGCAAAGAGAAACGTAGAAAAAACCCAGAATATCCAAGAACTGTGGGACAATCACAACAGGTGGAACATATGCACAATAAGAATAACAGACAGAGAAGAAAGAAAGGAATAGAGGAAATATTTGAAGTACTAATGGCTGAGAATTTTCTTAAATTAATGATAGACACCAAACCACAGATACAAGAATCTCAGAGAACACTAAACAGGATAAATACCAAAAAATCTACACATAGGCATATCTTATTCAAACTGCAGAAAATCAAAAACAAAGAGAAAATCTTGAAGGAAGCCTGAAGAAAAACACACCTTACTTTTAGAGGAGCAAAGATAAGATTTACATGACACTTCTCTCCAGAAACCATGGAAGCAAGAAAAGAGTGGAGTGAAATATTTAAAGTGTTGAAAGAAAAAAAAAAAAAAGACAACCTGAAATTTTATATTCAGTGAAATTATTCTCCAAAAATGAAGGAGAAATAAAGACTTTTTGAGACAAACAAAAACTGAGGGAATTTATCACTAGTAGACCTACTGCTATGGTTTAGACATGGTTCGTTTCTCCCGACCAAATCTCATGTTGAAATTTGATCCTCAGTGTGGCAGCATTGGGAGGTGGCACCTAGTCAGAGATGTTTGGGTCACGGGGGCAGATTTCTCATAAATGGTTTGTGCTGTTCCATGGTAGTGAGTGAGTTCTCACTTTCTAGATTGGATTGGTTCTTGGAGTAGTGGATTAGTTCCTGCAAAAGATGGTTGTTAAAAAGAGCCTAGCATGCCCCCCCTTTCTTGCTTCCTTTCTCGCCATGTGATCTCTACACAGCTGGGTGTCTTTTGCCCTCTGCCATAAGTGAAAGCAGCCTGATGCCCTCACTAGAAGCTGAGCAGATGCTGGTGCCACACTTCTTGTACAGCCTGCAGAACTGTGAGCTAAATAAACCCCTTTTCTTTATAAATTACTCACTCTTAAGTATTCTTTCATAGCAAAATACTCTAAGGCACCAGCCTTGAAAGAAATGTTTAAAAATTTTCTTCAGAGAGAAGGCAAATGATATAAGTCAGAAACTATATCAACATAAAGAAAGAAAGAGTGTTGGAGAAGGAATAAATGAACATGAAAATAAAAATAAAATATTTTATTTTTCTTCTTTTTAGGTGATCTAGTTAATAGCTATTTCTTCAAAATAATAAGGCAACAATGTATTGGGTGAGTATAGCTTGTGGATAAGTGAAATGAATGACAGCAATGATACAAGAAATGGGGAGGAGGAGTTGGAAATACTGTGTTAGAAGGTACCTGCATTACCTGTGAAGTGGTACAGTGTTATTTAAAAGTGACTTAGATTAGTTGTAAATGTACATTGTAAACCCTAGTGGAAATACTATTTTGTTAAAAAAAAAAGTATAATGAATATGTTAGGAGAGGAGAGAAAATGGAATCAAATAAAATACACAAAACCTGACAAGGCAAAAATAAAAACAGGGGAGACAAAAAATAAACAAAGAACAAGGGCAACAAATAAAAAATCAGTTATATATTTAGTGGATATTAATCCAACTATATAATTAATCTCTTTAAATGTAAATGGCCTAAATACACCAATTCAAAGACAGACTGAGTAGATAAAAAACAAAACCCAACTGTACATTTTCTGCAAGAAATGCACTTTAAATGGAAAAAACACAGATTGATTAAAAAGAAAGAGCCTTTAAAAAAGAAGGAAATCCTGCCATTTGTGATAAGGTTGATGAACCTGGAGGACACTATGTTAAGTGAAATAGGCCAGGCACAGAAAAACAAATACCGTGTGATCTCACTTACATATAGAATCTAAAAAAGTTGAACTCATAGAAGCAGAGTGGTGGTTACCAGAGGCTGGAGGACAGGGACATTAGGGAAATGTTGGTCAAAGGACACAAAATTTCAGTTAGATAGGAGAAATAAATTCAAGAGATTTATTGTACAACACAGTGATTATAGTTCATAACAATGTATTATATAATTAAAATTGCTGGTGCCATGGGGGCCTGCCTGGTGTTGTATTTTACTAGAGTGGCCTGGTATTGGGGACTGAGGCAGTCCAGTGCTCGCTTCCATCTCCTTCCCCATGTAGACAGTATCTCTCTCTGTGGGCTGCCCTGCCTGGGGTTGGGAAAGGGATGACACAGGTAATGTCAAACTGTTCTTCCTGTACTCTTCAACGCATCTTTTCTTATTTCTGTGCTACACTCAGGTGTTCTAATCACTCACTTGGTTTCCTTAGTGCTTGTGAGAATATTTTTGCGTGTGGATAGTTGTGCAAACTGATGTTTTCACAAGGGGATGAAGGCTGGAGAGTCCTATTCTGCCATCTTGCTGTCGTTGCTCCCCCTCAATTTTTGTCTGAGAAAGCCTTTGTTTCTCCGTCACTTTTAAAGGATAATTTCACAGAGTACAGAATTGTTGGTCAGTGGTTTTTTTTCTCTCTCTCTCAAACCTTTAACTATTTCACTCTACTCTCTTCTTGTGTGCATGGTTTCTGAGAGGTCAGATGAAATTCTTATGTTTGCTCCTCTATAGGTAAGGTGAGATTTTTTTTTTTTACCCCTCTGGCATTTTGCAAGTTTTTTTATCTTTGATTTTTTTGAAGTTTGAATAAGATATGCTTAGATGGAGAGTTTTTTAATATTTATCTTGTTTGCTGCTCTTTCAGATTCCTGGATCTGTGGTTTGGTGTCTGTCATTAATTTGGAGACATACTCAGTCATTATTGTTTCAAATATTTCCTCTGTTCCTTTCTATCTTTATTCTCATTCTGGTATTCCCATTACATGTATTTTCCTCCTTTTACAGCTGTCCCACAGTTCTTGTATATTGAAAATAAAAAATGTTTTCTTTTCCAGTCTTTTTTATCTTTGTTCTTCCATTTTGGAAGTTTCTATTGTCGTGTCCTCAAGGTCAGAGATTCTTTCCTCAGTTGTATCCAGTCTACTAGTGAGCCCACCAAGGGCATTCATTTCTATTACAGCGTTTTTGATCCCTGGCAATTTTTTCTTATCATCTCTTAGAATTTCCATCTCTTCTTGCATATTGCCTACTTTTTCCATTGAGGTTCTTAGCATATTAATTGTAGATTTTTAAAATTTGTAGTCTGATAATTCTAACACTCCTGCCATATCTGACTCTGGTTCTGATGCTTGTTCAGTCTCTTCAAACTGTGTTTTTTGCTTTTCAGTATGCCTTGAAGTTTTTTGTTGGAAAGTGGACATGATGTTCTGGCTACAAGGGGCTGTGGTAAATAGGCCTTTAGTCATGTAGTGGTAAGGCTGGGAGAAGGGGAGCATTCTACAGTCCTGTGATTACGTCTCAGTCTTTGGTGACCCTGTGCTGCTGGACTGTGGACTTCACTAGTGCTTCCTGGGTTGTCCCCTCCTTAGGTGGGTCAGGATGGCTAGCAGGGGCTGGAGTTGAATATTTCCTTCCCCCAGGTAGTTTAGGCTCTGATAAAAGCCCTACAAGTTAGACTCTGGTAAAATAGTTTACCTTCAGGGCAGGTCTTGCTAAGAAGAAAAGAGCGTTCTGCATATTTCAAAATGGTTGCTTTCCCCCTTCCCTTGCTGGAAATGTGAGGAGATTTCTCTGATATTCACTGTGAGAACCTGATAGAGCTCCTGGAGCTAAAATTCACAAAAGTGTGGGAGGCCCCCTATGACTGGTTCCCCCTGGAGTAACAGCGATTCATCAGTTACAGTGCTGGCTTTTCTACTCTGACATTGGTTCCTGCAGAGGTTTCTGTTAGTGTGTTTCTTCTCTGGTAAGTTGTGATTCTGTGTCTCTGCCTGTCTGTCTCTCCAATTTTGGGGGCAATGTTTTTCCCTGTGACCTTACTTCTCTGACAGACCTAAGAAGAATTCTTGAATTTTCACTTTGTTCAGCTTTTTACTTGTTGGGATGCAGTGGAGATCTCTAAGCTCCTTACATCTGAGCCCCACACTGAGTCAGGAGGTGTCCTGGCTGTCAGAGAAAATGAAGAGAGGGTGGTGGTACCCAAAACCCAGTGTATGGTGGTCTTTGGGAGTATTAAGAAATTAGGTCTAGTGGGCCCCGCTATTACCTGGTTTAGGCCTGTCTCCATCCTGGCAGAATTTATTGCAGAACTTCCTAACACAGAACCAGAAGTTCTGTGTGTTCATTTAAAAGATAAGGTTTTAAAAAGAAAAAAAATTCTCAGCTGCAACCATAGTCTAGATGATGCTTCACTGCCCTTTACAAATGCTGGTGAGAGTTAGGATTAAATTAAGCTTGAGACATGGGTTACAAACTTGCAGGGTTAGCCTGTAAGCCCCAAGTTTGTCAGTATGTCCGTGATCACTTAGGGGTTTGCCACTCAAGTACTGCAGGCACTTTGTCCAGTATCAACTAAACCAGTGTTTTCCAAACGTCAAGGGCATCAAAACTATTTTGAAAAAATTAATTAGGCTCCCATCCCCAGAATTTCTGATTTAGGAGGTCTCTGTGAGGCCTGAGGATTTGTTAGTTTGTTTCTGTATTTACTTTTGTTTGGCTTATTTGTGTTTCCATTCTCAGCCATTGTGATACCCGGCAAAGTTTAGAATCTACTAGTCTAGATCTCTTAATCAAAATTCTAAGACTCAAATTCCAAGAGGTCAATATGCATTTCTTTGGTGTGACCTGCAGGTGGTGCTGCTGTAGTATTCCAATGTAACTCAGACCAAGGAAGCCAGGTTTAGGAAAGAAATTAATATAAATTCAGGGCCCTATATTCAAGCGGAATAAAAGATCTCATTCTTAGGTGACAGAAAAATAAAGGTTAATTCATACCAAAAAAGAATCATTTTCTTCTTATATTACCTCTGAGTTGATCTGAAATGCCATTTTCCGACATTCTAATGTGCATGAGGCTGTATGTAGATGCCCAGCAGGTCCAAGTTCATAAATACCTGGTCTGCTCTCAAAATGCAATTGCTTTTAAACATTGGAGACCTGCAATCACAGGAAATCTTATTTTCCTTTTACAAAAAGAACCAGTGCCTGAGTGGAGGAATTTGAAAATTTGATGTTTCAAATAGGTGGAGTCCTGAAGCCTGGACGCCTGAATCAGAGTGAGTAAATTCCCTTTTCAGAGACAGGGCATCCTAACTCTAAGACCCAAGAATCAGTTGAAGTTCTGATACAGCACTAGAATTTCCATCTCCTTGTCTGAAAACACCTCTCAAGTAGATGACGATTTACTTGGTGAAGTGGATAATTTGGCCATGAGCCTGGCCCAAAGATATAATAACATTGACAGCACTTATCACAGGTAAGTTCGGGGTCTCAGTTGCTCCAGGAGATGATAAATTTCTAGGTCTCAGGATAGATATGTTTAAGGTCAAGCAGCCATATGGCCAAGGAGTGGTGATTTGAATCACCTAGCTCTGCACTCCAAAGTGCCATCAGAAGCAAATGCCCTTCAGTAAAGCAGAGCTTCCCAACCTGTGTTCTGCAACACACATATTAAGTGCCTGGGTAGAACCTGATGCAGCTAGAGCCTGGACTAATCACCTCTGACCAGGAGTAGTTTTCTCTGTTGATCCACTGTGCTATACAAATTTTATTATTTTCTACGTGTGCTATGATATGAGAAAGGTTAGGAAGTTCTGCAATAAATTCTGCCAGGACTGGGGCAGGACTAGACCAGGTAATAGCTGGGCCCACTAGACCTAATTTCCTAATACCCCCAAAGACCACCAATACATTTGGTTTAGGGTACCACTACCTTCTCTCCAGTTTCTCTGACAGCCGGGACACCTCCTAACTCAGATAAAATGGCTGAGCCTGCCTCATTTTCTTGTCACTAGCAGCTATAATGTTATCCAGTTATGGATTCAGGCCAGGCAGCACAGTCTCTTCCTGTGGCCTGTCCACTAAGCTACTATCAACTAGGACTACCTCTCTCTCCAATCCACATCTTCATGCACTGAATCCTCCTCACCTGCCTCATAAAGTCAAGTGCTCAATAAGCTCTTGAATTCAGAGTGTCTATGACTTTGGCTAGTTCAATAGTTTAGGCTAGTTTGTATCAGACAAGATCTCCTCTTGGAAGCATGGCCTCAGAGTAAGATTGTTCCTCTATGGAGACAGGGCAGCAGAATGTGATAGAACGATGGCTAACTGACCTTTACTCTTTACCCATAATAGAAGCAGAAAGGGGTGGCCTTGCTCTTTTCTATCAGGACACGGATGCAATGTGGCTAGAAATTGCACGAAATCTTTCCTGTTGGAAAGTCGTTCTTTCCAATAACTAGACTATATGTAAGGAACAAACTCTTTCTACTACCTATCTGTCTCCCAATCCTACCCTCACGCAGGTTAGGAGATAACTGAGAAATGCCGCTAACCCAGAATTTCCCTGGAAGTTTACAGCAACACAGACCAAATCTGGTGTTGGAAGCCAAAGAAAAGTAGCCTGAGCTTGCTTATATACCTATAGTTCACAGGGGTTGCTGGGCCTGTGAACACAAGGTAAGCAACCCTGCCCTGGCCTGTCAGTTGGTTCTTGGGGCAAATGCAACTTCCTTCCATCACTCCAAATCTTCAGTCAAGTCTGATACGCCCATTTAGCCTTTTGTGGTGAACCATGTTGAATAAAGGGCAGGACTTCAAAAGGAATATGTCCTATCCACTTTTCTCCCACTCACTGAGGCCTGCACAGAGGTAACAGCAGAAAATCGGGGTAACTATTCTTCAGAATTTATAGGCGGTGACAGGGTGAAGCCAAGGGAGACAGTAGCAGGGATAAGCATATGGAACAGAAGAGCAGCACACAGTGCACTACCCAGTGGTCAACATGAGGCAAACCTCCTTTCCTTTCCTCAAAATATACCAGAGTGTATGCCCCTTGAGGAAAGAACTTCCACACTTGAGAAGCAAGCAAGTTTCATCTTTTTAAAAAATTATTCAATGATCTATAAACTTCTCACAATGTAATAAATGTAAAAGGAGATACCATTTTGAAATTATGTATCTATATCTACATCTATTTACCAATGGATAGATAAATAGATAGGGAGATACAACTACATTAACATGTGAACAGGCGTTACCTTGAGGCAGTGGAATATTGAACAATATCTATTTAAATCTTTATACAATTTCTTATTTTTTAATAATAGGTTTATTGATATATAATTCATATGCCATGAAATTCACAATTCAGTGTTTTTTGGTATATCCACAAAACTGTGCAACCAGCACCACAATCAATCTTAGAAAATTTTCATCACCTCCAAAGGAAACCCCATACCCACTAACAGTCACTACCCATTCTTTCTTCCCCCAGCCCCTGGCTACTACTAATCAACTTTCTATCTTATCTCTACAGATTTGCCTATTCTGGACACTTCAGATAAATCGAATCATAATATGTGGCCTTTTGTGTCTGCTTTCTTTCATTTAACATAATGTTTCAAGGTTCATCCATGTTGTAGCATATATCAATCAATACTTCATTCCTTTTTATGGCCAAATAATATTCCATTGTATGGATAGACCACATTTTGTTTATACAATCATCTGTTGATGGAAATTTGTGATGTTTCCACTTTTAGCTATTATGAATAATGCTGTTATAAATATTAGTATACAAGTCTTTGTATGGACAAGTTTTTATTTCTTTTGGGTAGATAACTAAGAGTGGAATCTTTGGGTTTTATAGTAACTCTATGTTTAACTCTTGAAGAAACTGACAGACTGTTATATTTCTTATTTTTGAAACTTCCTATTATGAACATCTACTGATTTTATGATCATAAAAATAAACTACAGACCAATATTCCTTATGAATATAGATGCAAAAATTCTCAACAAAATCCTAGCTAACCAAATCCAGGTGCTTATCAAGAAAATAATCCATCACAACCAAGTGGGCTTCATCCCAGGGATACAGGGATGGTTCAACATATGCAAATCTAGAAATGTAATTCACCACATAAACAGAAGGAAAAACAAAGACCATATGATCCTCTCAATAGATGCAGAAAAAGCATTTGACAAAATTCAACACCCTTTTATGATAAGAATGCTTAACAAAATAGGCACAGATGGGGCTTACATAAAAATGATATAAGCCATATATGACAAACCCACAGCTAACATCATACTGAATGGGGAAAAATTGAAAGCATTCCCACTTAGAACTGGAACAAGGCAGGGTTGCCCACTATCTCCACTTCTATTCAACATAGTGCTGGAAGTCCTTGCTACAGCAATCAGACAAGAGAGCAGAATTAAGGGAATCCAGATGAGGGCAGAAGAGATCAAACTCTTACTCTTTGCTGATGATATGATATCATATCTAGAAAACCCAAAGGATTCAACCAAGAGACTCCTTGAATTGATAAATTAATTCAGTAAAGTCTCAGGATACAAAATCAATACTCACAAATCAGAGGCATTCATATACGCCAGTAACAGTCAAACTGAGAACCAAATCAAAGACTCAATTCCCTTCAAAATAGCAACAAAGAAAATAAAGTACCTAGGAATATATTTAACTAAGGAGGTAAAAGACCTCTACAGGGAGAACTACAAAACACTGAAGAAGGAAATAGCAGAGCACATAAACAGGTGGAAAACCATACCATGCTCATGGGGTGCCAGAATCTACATTGTTAAAATGTCTATACTACCCAAAGTGATCTACAGATTCAATGCAATCCCTATTAAAATACCATCATCATTTTTCACAGATATATAAAAAATAATTTTACACTTCATATGGAACCAGAGAAGACCCTGTATAGCAAAAGCAATCCTAGACAATAAAAACAAAATGAGAGGTATCAATTTACCAGACTTCAAACTATACTACAAGGCTATAGCAATTAAAATAGCTTGATACTGGCACAAGAACAGGGACATTGACCAGCGGAACAGAACAGAGAACCCAGATATAAAACCATCCTCATATAGCCATCTAATCTTTGACAAAGCAGACAAAAACATACACTGGGGAAAAGAATCCTTATTCAATAAATGGTGCTGGGAAAACTGGATAGCCACATGTAGAA
>CAUYRT010030045.1:0-19485 GCA_963574885.1 Lepilemur ruficaudatus
TTGAGCTGAGGGCAATTAATTAATTAAGGAGTTACGGCCCGGCGCGGTGGCTCACGCCTGTAATCCTAGCACTCTGGGAGGCCGAGGCGGGTGGATCGTTTGAGCTCAGGAGTTTGAGACCAGCCTGAGCAAGAGCGAGACTCCGTCTCTACTAAAAATAGAAAGAAATTAATTGGCCAACTAAAAACATATAGGAAAAAATTAGCCGGGCGTGGTGGCGCGTGCCTGTAGTCCCAGCTACTCCGGAGGCTGAGGCAGGAGGATCGCTGGAGCCCGGGAGTTTGAGGTTGCTGTGAGCTAGGCTGATGCCACGGCACTCTAGCCCGGGCAACAGAGTGCGACTCTGTCTAAAAAAAAAAAAAAAAAAAAAAAAAAAAAATCTCTGCCTTACCCCTGTTTGCCTAAAAGTGGACATAAACTGACAGGTAAATTTTCCCTCCTCCCCTCTCTACCAGGAAGGACGAAGGTTAACCGCTGAAGACAACCTTAGACCCCTAGTGGTGAAGGAGAAGGCACCAAGGAATCTACCTGGCAAACTGTCCTCTCTAGCCTTCATCTGCCGCGTGTTTGTCTTTCCACAGTTCGCCACTCCTAGAGATTCAAAGTGCCTTTCCTTTGTCTTGTCACTCTCTAAATACTTTCTGTTAAAGATGCTACATAGCCCTGGATTCAAAGCCACCTCTTTGAAATTTACTCATGTCTCTGGGTACTTCCCATGTGTACATGAGGCATATGTGTTCAATGCACTCCTGTTTTTCTCATGTTAACCTGTCTTTTGTTACAGGAGCATGTCCCAGCTAAGGACTATGAAGGGTAGAGAGAAGTTTTTTTCTCTGCCGCAGATACAATACTGTCCTTTTCCAAGAGGGGATCAACGGCATCTCCACTGGACCAAACTTACTTACATTATGTTACCTATAACACACAGGTTTGAAATAGTTCATCAAAGACAACGAAACGGACAGACCCTGATAGAAGGGGGGATGACCCGCCCGGAGGGTGCACCGAGTCCTCCGCTGAAGGACCATCCAGTGATCTCTGATGGCTGCAGTCATCTGTGAGGTTGTAGCCCATCATCCGTGCGTTACCGAAAACTAGCTACTCATCCTCGAGGCTGCATCAGAAGAATGAGAACGGTGTTTTGGGGAGGAGGAAAGAGAAGTTTTATTGCTTTGTCAGCAAAGGAGGAAAAGATAGTAGGCCTTCTCATCTCAAAATCCAAATTTCCTGAACATAGGCAGAAATACAGAGCTTTTAAAGGGAGGGCCCCTCAGTTCCAGGCTATGGTGGTTAACTGTTCTCATGGTCCCATCTCTGCCAAAGACAACACCTGTGACCTCTGCCAGCCGCCCACCTGGGGGGCTGGTGCTGCCAGGGATGGCTGAATTAACAAAGAACTTAATCTGCTTCAGGGATGCAGGCCAGGGATGCTGCAGTTCCCAAAAAGAGTGGGGAAAGTTTTAAAGAGACAGGAAATCTTTTTTATTTTCCTTCAGGCCCTTCCCTCTGTTACACTTGTGGTTGTCACACACGTGGCTAGCCGTGTTTGGCAATGCCTGACGGTTGACAGAAGAAGCCAGCAACAGGAACGTAACTCCTCAGTGGTCCATGGACCCCTCCCCACACTTCCCCTCTTCCTCTCTCTTCCTTCCCGCAGTTTTACATCTCCTTTATTCCTGGGAGTGAATGTCCAGCATCTTCTCCCCACCCTTCCTGCCCCAGCAGCCCTCAGCTGATGTCTACACTGGCTCCCAGGACCCGCAGCGGGATCACATTCCAGTTGCCCACAGTGGAAACTAACTCGAGGGCGCATCTTATACTGGCGGCTTATACCACTCCCCTGTGAGTGTATCCTGGGTCCCTTTCCAAATAAACTCCTTGTGCTACGACCCTTGTCTCAGGGTCTGCTACTGGGGAAATGCCACATAGGACAGAGGGAGAAAGGGGTTGCAGTGAAAATCCCAAGCTGATTTTTTCTTCCTCTATGAACCACGTACTGTCTATTACCCTTTTTGAGAATGCCCACTCCTTGAAGGCAGGGACTGTTGTCTCTTTTGTTCAACGCCTTATCCCCCGCACCTAGAACAATGCCTGACACGTAGTCCATGCTCAATAAAGACTTGCTGGATGAATGGAAACAGTCTGAACACTGACATCCTTCCACACTTGACTCACTGAGCAGGCAGGGCTTAAAACTGCTGTTGTGATAACCTGGGGGTTTCTCAACCTGGGCTTTTGGGGCCAGATAATTCTTTGCCCCAGGGTTTTTGTTGGGGCAGCAGGGGGCGGGTGCTGTTCTGTACACTGCAGGATATTTGGCATCAGCCCTGGCTTCTACTCACTAGATGCAAGTAACACTCCCCACCCCAGCTGTGACAACCAAACGTGTCTGCAGACATTGCACAAATTGCCCCCGGCTGACACCCCTGTGTTGGTTGAACTCCTCTGAGCAATGGCAAGCCGGTCCAGGCTCACCATGTTCTGCTACAGCAAAGCTTGCAGCCTTTGCTTTCCCTCTGCCCCGTCTGCCCTCTGCCTCGTCTTGCTTCCAGTCCTCATTATAAAACCCATTTGTCACCTCTCCCTTTTCCAGGATGAATTTCCAGATTGTCTGCTGATGGCTAACTGGGATCACGTTTCCGGTAAAAAAAAAAAAAAAAAAAAAGAATGCCCAACAAATCAGCTCCCTCCTGGTCTCAGAATTCCAGAGTGCCCTCCAGTGGCCAGAAACCACCATCCACTCCGGCTCCCCTGCAAATTCCAAGGAGCTCTGGAAAAGCTCGCAGGGGGAGTGGGCTGGGGGCGGTGGGAGGTCAGGCAGAGACCTTCCCCTTGCTTGATTCTTGTAGAAAATCCATTTTCTCACAAAGTGAGAAACATTCAGCAGTGTCTTCTCCAGGCTGTTTCTTGGAGCATGTTTTTTAGTACATCCGCGGAGGGTTTATCCTACGGGAGTGTGTGCATGTTTAGGAGTGTGTTTATTTTCAAAGTCTGGTCAGGAATGAGGAGTGCAGATGGGACAAGTGCTGAGAGAAGGGGCTGCAAGCCAGGCCACTGAGCTGGCCGTGCAGAAATCCGTCCCGCGTGCTGGCAGAGGGCGGTCTCCTGTCAGCTGTCAGGACCGGGTGGGCTGCAGCCAGACTGCCGGGAAAGAGAGCATCGCTGGCCTGCGTGGTCTGTGTTCAAGTGGCCTCAGTTACGAGCAAGCAGATCATGTGGACTCTGTGTTTCCTCTTGATTCACCAGTTTCAGCATGTGGCAGCCGCCAGAGAGAAGCCAGATCCAATTCTAAAGTTTTCCAGGCCTACTTCAGTTCACAGAGTACCTCCCAGGAGGTTCGCTTTAGGGATAGGGAGCCGTAGGGAGCAGGCAAAGTGCACACAGAATGAAAATTCAAAGCTAAGAAGCTCTTCCGGCTGGAAGGGGGAGAGGCTGGGGGCGCAGGGTGGTATTTCAGCCCCGCTGTCACTCTCTCCAGGGCTAGGTGGGGACCACTCTGCTCTCTGCAGACATATTTTAAAACAACTCTAGGCTGGGCACGGTGGCTCACGCCTGTAATCCCAGCACTCTGGGAGGCCGAGGCAGGTGGATCGCTCAAGGTCAGGAGTTCGAAACCAGCCTGAGCAAGAACAAGACCCCGTCTCTACTGAAAAATAGAAATTAATTGGCCAACTAAAAATATATAGAAAAAATTAGGCGGGCATGGTGGCACATGCCTGTAGTCCCAGCTACTTGGGAGGCTGAGGCAGAAGGATTGCGTGAGCCCAGGAGTTTGAGGTTGCTGTGAGCTAGGCTGACGCTATGGCACTCTAGCCCGGGCAACAGAGTGAGACTCTGTCTCAAAAAAAAAACACAACTCTAGCGCAGAGAACTCCAAACAGGTCTTGCTATGTGGAGTTCCATGCAGTTGCACACGGTCAACTTCCCAGACACACAGGAGGCTCTGGGGACAGCAAGGTCCCTATCTCATGGCAGGCTGGGGCTCCGCACAGGGGCTGGCTCTAGAGGCATTCTGTCTTTGTGGGATGAATATTTAAATCAGAGATGCGTTGCATTTTGAAAGACAAAGGGGAAAGAGAGGGAATTCATAGTAAGGAAACAACATACAGAGAGACAGAAAAGTCTGGGGAACAGAGAAAAGGCCCATTTGACTGGAGGAGAGGGCTGATGCGGAGGGACACTGGGGGGTCGTGCCGTGAAGTTGCTCAGGGTATCAAGCGGCCAGAGAATAACCAATTGTAATTTCCTAAGCCAAAAAATATTCTGTAGCAGTTGTTCTAAAGTCCCACATTCTTTTTCTCAGCAAATATCTTATAATGCCCCTTTCCCACCCTGAAATGAAATTCATTTTTTCAACATAAACCACTGAAGAAAATCAAGAAATTTCACCCCAAAATATGACTCCTTGGTATAAAGATTATTTTGAATTAAAGGCGTCTCGAGATAAAAAAGGCATTGGAAGGGGCTTTCCCTCTGTCTGCGTATACAGGACTGACCCTTCAAAAGAACAGTGGACTTCTTTCTCTTCCCTTCCCTCTATCTCAATGTATTGCAGGAAAGACCATCTAGAAAGCAACCAGACTTGGCCCAAATCATTTTAAACGTAATACCTGTCTCTCAGGTATTAATTGACTTAATTTATAAGTCAATCTGTTTCCCCCCATCCAAGTATCTATCCATCCTTCCTAGCAACCATTTATTGCCCCTAAACAGAATTACCTGTACTCCTCATGTTCCCCATCCCCCTAAAAAGTGTGTATAAAAATATCTGGATTCCACTGGGATACTGGTTAATCACTCTGTGGTATCACTCTGTGATACCACGTGCATGGTAAATAAAACTTTCTCTTACTAATCTGCCTTAATTGTGAGTTGATCTTTCAGTGAATCTGGGGGAGGCAAGTTTCCCCTCACCCCTATACCACCTACTCATATAATTAAAAAAAATAAGTATAATGGCCCAACTGTAATGTAAAGGAGAAATAAAGGAAACGCTATTTATAATATCATATGCATAGGCATGGATTCATTAGGAGACGTAATGAAGTAGTCAGATGCTTAGAACTCACAGTGGAAAATTGTGAATATAGGAAATGTACAACAGTACTCAGCTACATATTCACACGTATGAGGAATCACCATGGAGGCAGTGGCTGGGACTGTAGACCATTACAGGTGTATTACTTTGGTAACTCACATACCTTAAGGAGCCTTGCTATTTGCAATGTTATTTTTCAAATGGAGAGCAACTTTTGATAAAAGTTCAGATGAAACTAAGTGCAACTATCCATTGATTTTCACAGTAGCTGCACTTCTATGCAAGAAGTTTGTGTGTGTCTGTGCTGGTATGTGGGCGGAGAATCGAGAGAGGGCACAGAAAGGACAGATCTTCTCTACTGTATGATATCTGGGGCTTCAGCTTGAATACTCAAAGGCTGAGGTCTAGAACCATCTGAAAGCATGACTGGGCTGCAAGAGCCACTTTCTGGGAGGCTCACCCACACGACTAGCGAGTCGGTGCTGGCTGTGGGCAGGAGGCCTCAGCTCCTCCCTGTGCAAATGTCCCCACAGGGCTGCTTGAGTGTCCTCCCAGTATGGCAGCTGGCTTCCTCCAGAGTGGCAATCCAAGAGACGGAAGTTCTTTTTAATAACCCAGCCTCGGAAGTCACGTGGCGTCACTTCTGCCACATTCTTTTCCTTAGGACAGAATCACTAAGTTTGGTCCACATTCAAGGGGAGGGGAATTAGGCTTTATGCTTTGAAGGAAAGGGTGTTCACAAACTTGCAGGTATATACTAAAACCACAACAGCTCATATAACTCAAAACTGGATTTTCACACCTACGTGAAGTCCACTCAAAAATTACATGGGACATGGGGTAAAATTTATCGTATGGGATGATCCCATGTATCACAGGGTGTCCGATGCCCTGCAACCTCACCCCTGCTCTACAAATGCCAGTAGCACTTCTCCATCATTGTGAAAACCAAAAACATCCCTTACATTTCCATGAGTCCTTCTCGCTGAGGACCGCTGTAATGGGTAACTGAAAGAAACTGAAAATTTGGGACAAGAACACAACGAAATCAGACCCAGACATTATAATTACTCTAGCAGAAGTGTGCAAATTACTTTTAAGATGCATGAATCACACTCAGCCACCCCCTCCAGCCTCACTCCCCCACTAACACCAGACCCCTGTCGGTTCCTCATACATGCCGAGCTCGCTCGTGGCCCAGGGCCTTGCACCTACTGTAGGTCTCTAGAACATTCTTCCCTTTCTCCCTTATACCCACACTTCTTCACCCCATTCTCAGCATTCCCTCAAATAAATTATCTTCTCTTCCAAAGATATCAGATTCCCCTAGAAGCACAGTTTGCTCAATTTGAACACTAATAGCAGTTTTTAGTTATAGATTTGTGTGATTATTTGATTTCTGTCTCCCTTGTACAAACAAACGTAAGCCCAATGATGGCAGAGGAAGGAAGGAAGGAAAGGAGGAAGGAAGGAAAGAAAGGAGGAAGGAAAGAAGGAAGGAAGGAAGGAAGGAATGAAGGAAGGAAAGGAGGAAGGAAGGAAAGAAAGGAGGAAGGAAAGAAGGAAGGAAGGAAGGAAGGAATGAAGGAAGGAAAGAAGGAAGGAAGGAAGGAAGGAAGGAAGGAAGGAAGGAAGGAAGGAAGGAAGGAAGAGAAGGAGGGAGGGAAGGAGGAAACTTTTGCATGAGCCACAGAGCTGGGCAGCCTCAGATCACATGGAGAAGTTTACTATTCCTTTTGGGCTGCCTGAATGAGGGGGCCCACACATCACTGGTTGGAAAGATAGAGCAGGAAGGGCCCAGTCCCTGTTGAAATATTGGTGAAGATATATATCTGACCGTGGCAGCACACACATAAAGAGGCATATTAGCTCCCCAGTCCGCAATGAAAAACCACAGCTGCTAAAGGTGGTGTTGCTAGGTTGTGCTGTCAAGCATGATTTTCTGTTTCAATTACTGCAGCGGTGGTGAGTTAGCAGGCAGACTGTCTGAAAGATGCTGCTAAGAGGTTAGGTTTTAAGGCCCATAGGAAAGAGAGGGCCTGGGTTTCTCTCTCCCTGTCCGCATTACCTTTTGCTGTCTGATATAAGGTGTGGCCAGACTGTCACTGTGGGTGAGCCGGGCTTGTTGGGGAGTTTCCTGTGGGGGGTTAGTGAATCCTGGTAATTTGCCATGACTCTAAGGCAGGGCTGGGCAGTCTACAAGAAACCTCATAATCACTGCTAACATGCAGAGAGCATTCACTGTGTGCAGATACGCTTCCTGCCGGGCTCACCCCGGCACAATCTCATTTTAGCCTCACAACAGCCCAGTGGTTGCTATCACTATCATCACCCCATTTCACAGCTGAGTTGATGGAGGCCAGAGAGGTTTTTAAAGAAGTTGCTTAAGGTTAAAGAGGTAGTTGGAACACGGCAGAACAGAAACTTGACCAATATCCCTCTGATTATCCAGCCTACGCTCTTAACGTCACCTTGTTCTGCTAATTCCTGTCCTGCCCCCAGCCAGAACTGACACTTCACCTCTCTGTCCCCGTCATCATTTTCTGGCTCTGCCTGTGGCATCCTGAAAGCTTTGGGGTTACCTCCAAGATATGGGGGACACTATGCAAGCTTGCAAGTGGTGAGGGGGAGTGGGAGGAAAGGGCACATTCTTGCACCCCCTGGAGAGACCCTTAGATAAGAATGCAGGTGCAATCGTCACTTCACTGCCTTACCCTGGAGACTTCTACGAAAGACTGCTCTGGCACACCGCACTGTGGGCTGGCGAATGTCTATCACCTCCCAGAGGACAGAACTTGCAAGTGGATGTGCCGTGACAAGCTCTTCCATCCTCAGAGCCCTCCGCAGTAAAAGTGCCTTTGTGTCTCTTCTTTACTTTGAATATTCTGAGTCTAGCCCCCAGCTTCACGGGGCACGGGTGGCAGTTCCTCGGGCTGTGTGACCCCTGAACCATGCATAGCCTTGGAAATGCCCTTGAAATCTGTAATCCTATCATCACCCCTGAGTTCTGCTCCTCCAGCCCTTCCACTCATAGTAAAAGCTCCTAATTCCTGTATTCAATCACTTTCCATTTGACATACCTAGAGCGGTTTTGGTTTCCTAAACCCTGACTGATACACCCTAATGGATCCTGACCCTACAACTTTTCTTTCTCTTTCTGAGGCTTCCTGTGTGGTCTTCCCAACAATAGACACCAAAAGTCTCTCTCTCTCTTTTTTTTTTCCGGTTTAAGTTGGGTTTCTTTCTTTTGCAACTAAAGATTTATGATCAATCATATATGTTATCTCATTGAATCCTCCCAACAAGTTTTAGAGTAGGTATTACTGGCCCCATTTTGTAAATAAGGAAATTGAGGCTAGGAGAGACAGAGAGGAAGGCTCTGCTAGCTCCATGGTGTTTTGTAAGAATCAGAAGACATCTCTTCTTAGAGGGTGAATTTCAAGATGGCGCCCACTCTGAGCAGAGGAATTGCCAAGGGCAGCCCTTCCTCCGAGTCGACAGATTCCCAGAGCCAAAGAGCTCAGCCTGGTGAGCAGAGCAGGGGCTGGATTTCAGCCCCTACAATCCTCTAGTCCAGGCACAAAGGACAGGACACAACTTGCCCAAATGTACACATGTGGTTGCCTAAGTCAAGTGGCTCAGCCAAGGTTCCACAGTTTCACACGGTAGGGCTGGGTGCCAGTCCCAATTTTCTCTCTCTCTTTCTCCTTCCTGTTTCTCTCTTTTTTTAAACAACTGTACTGTGTCGCATGCTGGATGATCATCTAACTTGCTGTTTAGCATTTGCATGGTTTCATGTTGTTGCTTCATGTTTAATCATACATGTATATTCACGGATATCTCTTCTTAGTGCCTGGTGCAGTGCCTGCACTTTGTAGCTGCTCAGTGGGTGCTTCCAGAATGGGTAAATTTTTGTGCTGTTCTCCCAACTAGACTGCACACGTGTGACAGTTAGGAACTGTGGTTTATGTCCCTTTCACCCCTCTCTGCCTGATACTATGCATTTTATATAGTAGTCACTCAATAAAGATATCTTGTTCATGATGAGGCTGACTGTGCACTAGCAGAATCTGTGCTCTTGCATCGTGGAGTTCCTTTGAGAAAATTCCATGCAGGATGTGGATCCTGGCTGAGCCTTGCAGAATAATATTTCTAGGGAGAAAGGGGAAGGGCATCCCAAGTGCAAGGGATGGCCCACGTAAGAACAAGGGAGGAGCGAGGCTGTGTGTCAGGGGAGTGGTTGGAAGTAAGATTGGCTGAAATTAATCACCGCCCCACATCCAGCTCCACCGTATGCAATTAACCCAGACCTCTGTTGACAGAAGGGAATTTGAAGCAAAGGCCACAAAACCAATGCATCACAGTTCCCCAGGGACTCCGACCACAACCGATGACACGAACAACCATCAGTGTTCTTCAACTCGAAGAACTTGGAGAGACCGATAGCCATAAAAGACATCCTGTAATTAAAACTGCCAGCCACCATCCGTCTAATATTTCAGGCTCTGTGGGAGAGCATGGAGGGTGGGTAGGAGGCAGGAAGGAAGGGACAGAGCAGAGTTTTGCAAACTCTAACAGGCCCCTTTGAGCCGTGCTTCCACCTCTGATACCTTCACAGCCTTGTCCTCTGCGGCACACATTTGTCGTGACAAATATGGGTGGTAATTTAGATGAGTTGGGTAAGCCCCTAACTGCCAAAATAAAAAGAATGTGGGGACCAGATTAGGTCGTGAAAAAAGAAAATTGCTTATAAAACCAAGGACCCCATTGTCCTGGTGAGTAACCTAGGTGTTTGGATACCCAAAAGTGCATGCCTAGGCGTTAGCCACTACAGTTCCCTGTGTGCCTGTCTGTGAAATAGGGGGAAAGTAACCCTCACTCTAAAGGAGAAAAGCAGTGTGAGGCCCCTGAGATAGTCCCCGTCACGCAAGTGGCGGTTCTGGAGTGGCCGTAGGTAGCTGTTCTTTCCTCACCCCTTCACAGCCATTGCAACCTGGCCACCTCGGCCAAGAACCTGCAGATGCTAGGTAAGACCGGGAAGCAGCTGGGGACTAGCACTGAGACCGTCTGGTTTCTCTTCCTGTCTCTCATCCAGGCTCCTATGTTTCCACTTCATTCTTTCCCTCTCTCTGCAGAAGATTCTCTTCTGCTTCTCGGTGAATGACCTCCCCCGACCCCCAACAACTACCAGGCGTGCATGTTAAAGATCCAGCCTCCCCAGGAAATCGGCTCTCCCTCCCTGGCTTCCACTTCAACGTTCCCAGCCAGCGAAGGCACTTGTTTGGCCCAGCGTGAATCTGGAGCCCATCTCGAACCAGTCGCCTGGCATCACGGGAAGGGGCGCGTGTTATCACATGTCACCCAATGGCTGCTGAACCAAGGGGGTGCGGCGGTTAAGGGGAGACGCTCGAGACTGGGGCAAACACTCTGAAGGCATCTGCTGTGGGTGACGCTGGAGTAAGCAGAGAATGAAATCATCCCCCTCTTCAGCCAGTGCTGCACCTCATAGCACGCAGACCAAGGGTGGCCTGAGAGCCTGGCACGGCAAATGGCACCGCCAAGCAAGCCATGAAAAATTCATCGGGTGCCCGCCTCTCTGCGAGGGGAGCGGTGCCAAGCTTCATTCATGCTCATCATTAATTCAGTCCCAGGCTGGACTCTGGCTCAGAGCTTTCAGTTTAAAACAAATGAGCTTGGATGTACAGTCAGCCCATGGCTGTCTGCAGGTGATCTACGCTGACGCCGGCTTCTCCCTGGCAAACGCTCCTTTCGAAGTTATTGCCAGTTAACAGATTCTACACAGCCCTAACTACCCCTTGGAGGACATTTGGGGCACCGGATTTGCAGTTAGCACCTTTCTCTGCTTAATTACAGCATTATGGATCTCTCTCCACCCTCCGTTTATTTTACCCACTGAGATGCTCGTGGAAAGCCAAGCGCCACCTGCCTGGCTCCAGGGAAGGTGAGAGATACAGACCTTTGCTCAAGCAGAGATAAGCTGTCCACCCTCAGGGAGCAGCTGCAGGGAGGAGCTGGGTAAGCACCAGGTGGGAAACTTGGCTCTAGGCTCCCCGCCTTCCCAGAGTCTTTCCCGAGGGCCTTACTTTTGTTCTTAGGATAAAAATAATAACTCACTTGTTATTGAGTTCTTACTACATGCCTGTCACTTTGCTTGGTGGCCAGCCTCCAAGAGGGCTCCCTGTGGTCCTTGCCTTCTGGTACTCATGCCCTTGGGTTGTCCCTTCCCACAATGACCCAGAGCCGACCTGTGTGATCAATAGAATACTGCAGAAAGGACAATATGTGACTTCTAAGGTTAGGCCATAATAGACATTGATGCCTCTTGGATAGCTTGTGCTGGAGGGAAGCCAGCTGCCACGTTGAGTGCACTCAAGCAGTCTTCTGGAAAGGCCCACGTGGAAAGGGTCTCCAGCACAACTTGCCAGCCCTGTAAGTGAGCCGCCTTGGAAGTGGAAGCTCCAGACCTGATCAAGCCTTCAAATGATTCCAGCCCCTAGTTTTCAAGTCTTCCAGCCGTGGCCCCAAACATTACAGAACATAGCTAAGCCATCCTAGCTACGCTCCTTGTGAACTATCCACACCAACCATGAGCTACAATAAATGATCTTTATTGTTCCAAGTCATTAGGTTTTGGGGTAATTTGTTACACAGCACAGTTGACCCTTGCATAGCATGGGTTTGAACTGCGCAGGTCTGCTTATACGCAGGCTTTTTCCAATAAAATCTACACCGAGTGTGCCTGCCTCTCCTGCCTCCTCTTCCACTGCCTCCACCTCCTCCAACTCTGCCACCCCTGAGACCAGCAGGCCAACCCCTCCTCTTCCTCCTCCTCCTCAGCTTACTCAACATGAAGACGACGAGGATGAAGACCTCTTTACGATGATCCACTTCCACTTAGCGAATAGTAAATGTGTTTTCTCTTCCTTATGATTTTCTTAATAGCATTTGCCTTTCTCCAGTTTGCTTCATCGTAAGAGTACAGTATGTAATACGTATAACATACAAAACATGCGTTAATCGACTACGGTATCGGCACGGCCTCCAGTCCATAGTAGGCTATTAGTGGTTAAGTTTTGGGAGCGTCAAAATCTGCATAGCAATTTTTGACTGCACAGTGGGTCAGCACTCCTCACCCTGGGGTTGTTCGAGGGTCAACTGTAACAGATCACTAATCGGCTCCATCGGTGCTCTACGGCATTATTTCATTCGATCATCCCAACAGCCCATCAGACAGATGCTGTTAGCCTTCTTCATTTCACAGGTGAGAAAACCAAGGCATAGAAAGTTTTCTTGCTTTCCTACTCCACAGAGCTAAATGCCAGATCTGTCGGTGGCCCATCCATAGCCCCTTTGTCCTCCCCTGGCAGTCCCTGCCACATCTTACTATCCTACTGCAAGCACCTGCGACTCTCCGTCTGAGAGCTTTCCCTCCACCCCGACACGGGGCGGGCTAGAACTGCCAAGGAGTTCGTGCTTCCAGGAGCAGCCCTGAGCTAATGAAGGACAGGCGTGAGGCAGAGGATGAGCACACCAGCTTCCTTGCGTTTTGGGTAGGATCACTCCAAGGCACGCTTTACGTGTTGTGCCAGGCAGGATAGAGCCTCAGTTGTCCGTAGTGGGAACTGATCCACCGCACACCCCTTATCACCCACCTTCCCTGCCCTGTTAGACTCTGCAGTCCCCAACAGAGACTCTTGGGATCCCCTCCAAAATGAACTGCTTGCATTCAAATTCTGGTCTCAGGGTCAGCTTCTAGAGGGACCCAACCTCGGAAGCGAGGCGTCACGAGAATGGAAGAATAGGCACCATATATACTCGCCATCAAACTGGCACTGACTGATCACCACTAAGGTGCTCACGCAGTAGTCATATTCTTTGGGGGTTGGGGGATTGGGGTGGGTAAACTCACAACTAATCGACGCGGTGAGCGTTGTGGGGGGCGGAGGCAAGTCTCAAATCATGGTTTGCACGTGGCAAAGTTATAACATGTAAGCAAAATGTTTGTACCCCCATAATATCCTGAAATCAAAAAATAATAATAAAAGAAAAAAAAAGAGAAGACAGAGCTGGGAATTGAACCAGGCGCTAACTCCCAAGCCAGCTCTCTACACAGCCACCCCCTTGAGTCTCCCACAAGTCAAACTCCTGAGTGGCAGAGATTCTTTTCAAATGCAAATACTCCCAACACCTAATCAGACTTTGGAATTATCTGCCATTTGGGATTAGCCACAATTCTGATCTCTCTATTTATGTAGATCATTGAGAATTCACCAAGTGAATGTGAGGCAGGGGGATAGTACTCAATATTGGTTTGTGTTTTCCTCCCTAGCGTCAGAGAGCCAGGCTGGGACTTGAACTTGGCTTCGTATTTTTCAGGGCCAAAGAGATGGCGTGAGCCCAGACAGCAGGGCTGGCTCCGCTGGGTCTCGGCCAAGGACTGTCCTGTCTTGGAGGGTGGCGAGCAGGAGCCGCCAAAGCCCTGGAGAGCAGCAGCGAGCGGTTGCCACGTGGGTCACCTGGAACACAGCTGCCCAGGCTCATTTTTCTCCTTCTCTTTTGCTCTCTTGAAAGCATCAGTGCCTCCAGTGGTCTCAGTGGGGTTGACCAGGAAGCTAGAGGCTCTGGAAAAATCCACCTGGCTCTGGAGAAAGCCCCAAGCTTTTCATCCCTGTCTCCCCAGAGCCCTCAGCCCTCATTTCCTCTGTCCCCTGGCCACCTGCTAGCTCCAGCTGAACTCAGAACAGTCTCACATCTCGCAGACGCCACGGCTGTCTGTCTGCATCTCTCCTCGCCGGCCAGGCTAGGGGAAGCCTTCCTGTCCAACACCTGTCTCCCAATGTCACTTCCAGAGCTAACCTGGGGGTGTCTTTCCCTTTTTCTTAAAAATGGAAAGAATTGAGTAGAAAGGAGCGTAATGGTGGAAGAGGTGTCTATTTAATGAAACCCTCGCCTACGTCAGCATCTCCAATACCATGTCCACAGCCCCTAATGCCTGGAGAGACAGTAATAGCTGTTCCATAGCCAAATAAGTTTAAGAAATACTGCACATGAAACCATTCCTGGACAATTATCAATGCACATTAGCATATTAAAGGCTCAGACGGGCCGTACAGCCAAGCAACCACTTTTAAATCCAGTCTCTTCCAAAAATATGTGACTCTACACATCACTCCCGCTTTTTAAAACAGAACACTTATTAACATCTAGCAGAGCACTCATGTTCCGTGAAGGAGTTTGGCAATCATTATCCTAAATTTTATAATCATTGCCTGCAACAGGATTTTTCTGACACCCGTCGGCGCAGGGCATCCTGTTTGTGAAATAATCAAACAGACAAGGCCACTGTCCTCCGAGTGACTGCCAACCTCTTTAGACTGCTGGGAAGACGAAATGAGCATATGAGTGTCGGATGAGGGATGAGGCATCGCAGATGTCTGGTATTATTACTGCTCGGAAACTCTCCATTGTAGTTTTGTTTCTGAGGATCACTAATAAGGAAGCTTCTAACGACCGTGGTCGGTTGAGGAAGTGGCTGAGACATTGCTGATGTGTTGCCGTGCGTTGGGGACGAGCTCTTGAGGCCAACACCGGCAGGAAGGAGGAGAAGGACGCGGACTGGGCAGAGGGAGACGCTGGGCCACGGTGCATGCCGATGGCTGCTAAGGCCACCCCGCCAGGAGCACCCTGGAGCTGGGCCGGCCATTCAGAGCTGTCCTTAGTTGGGGGGAGGGGAGTGGCCTTTACAGCCCCAACCTGACCAGTCACTGGCTACGGCCACCTCAGGAAGAGATGTGGCTGTGGTCAGGCAGCTCTACTCGTCCGAGGCATCCCCATATCGGGCGACCAGTGGCCAGGGAGTGAACCCTTCATTCCTGACGGGGACCTGCCTGGGGGGTGGAAAGCCACGTCCACAAAATAACACTCCGTAACACTCAGGGAGATGAGTGGTCCACGCCTGGATCCCTTTGAGAGTATCAAGTGGCAACATAATCACCGACCCTGTATTGATTTGGGGAGCTGGTGTCCTTCCAGAGTCATGAAAAGAAACCAGTGCACCTTTGAACAGTCAGGAATTGAGATTTCTAAGGTCAACTACATAGATTATTGATAACATGATAAGATAGGATTAGATATACAGATAACTCCTTTTTCTTTTTAATTATCCACCAAAAATCCACAGCATAAGTCTGCCCTCACATTCCTTTAGGGATCTGGGCTAGAGACAGCCACCTTCCCGTTCCGGTCATGGCTCTGGACGGCCATTACCACGAGGACCCTTTGCCTGTCTTTGCCACTTTGCCATAGCTCCAGGGCCCGTTCACTGCAGCTTTCATTAAAAGAGTGAGTCCCTGGGCTACTGAGAGGTGACGGTACATATGCGGATTGGAACTGGAGGTATATCGCTTGCAAACGGGCATGTCTCTAAACCCTTAGAGCTTCTGTCTCTTTGCTGAAAAATTGGAAAAAATATTTACTTCACAAATGACAGTGAGAGTCAACTGAAAAAAAAATACTCAGGATGGTGCCTGGTGCAGAGTAGCTGCTTAGTGCGTGTTAGCACCCAAGCGGGTTCACTGCCCGCTGCACGGGAGGAAGACAATGCCCTGAGCCGGCCGGGGTCACAGCAGAGAAAGGAGTTAATTCCACACAGCGCCAAGTAGAGAGATGGAAGGAGTTTCAAAATTTGGAGGAAAAGTTTTTAAAGACAGTTTGGCAGGCAAAAGGCTAGGCAATTGGGTCTGCTAATCGGATGGGTTTGAGGTGGAAACACAGGGGTGTAGAAGTTGCCTTCTTTGCTGACCACGTTTTTGGGTGGGGGTTGCAAGACCCATTAAGTTAGTTCCTCGGTGTGGACCACTGGCCATTCCACTGGAACATGGGACCTGGAAGATATCTCAGAAACTACCCCTAGGTTTTGAAAAGGTGATGTTATCTACAGAGAAAGATAAGGATCTTTATAACCACCAGCTATGTGGCTCCAAAGTAGCAATTATAGAGAAGCAAACCCAGGGATCGTGGTTACTTTTAGCGAGGCCTCTGCCCTTTTTTAGGCCCTTGTCTCAGTTCTCACCCTATACCCCTTTATTGAGAAGGGAGTTTCATAAATACCCAATCCCCTTCCCCCCACCTCCATGGGGCCCCGCGCACTTCCCGGGCATCCACGGAGTCCCCCTGTCTTGGGTAGGGCACACGGAATGTCACCTCTCACATCAACAAGGTGTGGAAGGAAGTCCTGTCCAGCCCTGTCGGTTGGGCATGTCTTGTTAGGTCGGGACTGTGAGCAGAGCCTCAGAAATCCTAATGTGTGGCTGCACGGTGCCTCGTCAGACGTGACAGCCACCATCTGATGTGAATTACCCGAGAGCCAGCGAGACAAACCCACACACAGGGTCTCGTTCTGTGAGCGAGTCAGACGCAGAAATGGTCTGGACCGGCAGAGCCGCGCACTCGGGGCAGAGTTAACACGACAAATGCCGAACATTTCCCAGGCCACAGAGCAGAGGGATCTAGAAATTATTTCGTTATAAACAATGGTAACCTACTCACACGGGCCACTTGGGTGGAGTGTAAGGAAATGCCAAAACACCAGGCCTTTCCTAAGGCGGAGCGAGGCCCTTCTCTGAGACCAAAGTCTAGACTGTCAGAAGTTTTGCCATTAAAGTAACTAGACCCCCAACTCTCTCATTTCTGTGTCTTGATTCAGAGAGGAAGATACTTCAGTGGCAAGAAGCCCACCAGTGCTGCCTCCTGGCCAAATCGGCTGTAGCCAGGGGGTGACTTACGTAGGTCCCATGTCGCTGCAGGGGCCTTCCCTCCCCTGGGCTGAAGGAAGCCAGTGCTCAAAGGTGGATGCAGGCCACTGGCCCAAGGCTTGTCTACGACCATAAGCAAATTCTATTTAGTTAGCCGTTCCCATCTACCCCGGGCTCCATTTCTTTCTAAAGTTAGTGAAGTTTCAACTTCATTTGCAAAGAGTCTTCCACGACAACTGTGCCAAGTTCCATCCTGCCACAGGGCCTTTGCACACTCTGTTCCCTGTGCCTGGAAAGCCCCTTCTGGCCCCAAATTCCTGCCATTGCCAGATTCCCTCATCACATTCAGTTCTCAAGTCCTATCACAGACCGCCGTTCATCAGTTTCATGCTGCAGTGATAGTCTGTGTTCCTCCTTCACTGGGTTTAGCGGAAATGGGATGAACCTATTCATTTGGGGAATGATTTCATGTCTGTCCCTTAGACTAAACCATCATGCTGGGAGGGCAAGGACTGTGTCTCTCTCTCTTTTTATTCGTTTTTTTTTTTTTTGAGACAGAGTCTCGCTCAGTTGCCCGGGCTAGAGTGCCCTGACATCAGCATAGCTCACAGCAACCACAGACTCCTGGGCTCAAGCGATCCTCCTGCCTCAGCCTCCAAGTAGCTGGGACTATAGGCATGTGCCACCATGCCCGGCTAATTTTTTCTATCATTTGTAGAGACGGGGTCTCGCTCTTGCTCAGGCTGGTCTCGAACTCCTGACCTCAAGCGATCCTCCCACCTCGGCCTCCCAGAGTGCGAGGATTACACGCATGAGCCACCGTGCCCGGCCTGTGTCTCTCTTATTCACCACTTTATCTCCATTGTCTGGCATGTCATTTCCCTCACTGTTCTGCTGAATTCATGAATCCTCAAAATAACCTTTGTCTTTATTACCTTCATTTGTTGTGATAAGGACACAGGTTCAGTGAGTGCAAAGCCCAAAGCCACGCTGCTGGGAAGCTGCAGGGCCAGGCGGAGCATCTCTCAGACACCCAGACGCCTGGGCCTGTGCTTTTTCATGATTCCATGCTGCCTCTTGCACAACCAGTGACACCTCGTGTCAAGATCCAAATCTCCACAACCGGTCTGGGTGTCCACACCTGCATGGCATTTTGCTTTTGATTCCAAGCCATTCTGGTCATCTGCAGATTAGCTTCAGGCTCCCCCAAACCCAGGCACCCAAGGAGCATGTTGGAAAGCCCCAATACCTGGCCCCGCAGTACAAGGCTTTGGCTCAGGAGGGCTGGGTGAGGTTCTAGCGCTTGGAATTTTAACAAGCACCCCCAGGTGATTCTAATAGTGGGGGCGTAGGGGGGGAGGACCAGTGCCTTAGGGTCTCTAGTGCCTGTCTGATTTTTCTGTTTGGGCTGTGATCACGGGGAGGGGGTTGGTGGAGGCAGTGCTAAAGCTTGCAGGGAAGAAAAGCTAAACCAACCTTTTTATTCCAAAGGAAATGCATAGTGCTCCGGGAAGACGGCAGGAGGGCGTCTGAATTGTCACTTGAATGGCTGGGAGGAGGATGGGTTCCCTCCTGCTGGCTTTGGCAGTCTCACTAGTGCCAGTACCTAGGAACAGGTGGGCCCCACGGGGAGGCTTACGGGCTTCAGAATTGGCTTGTAAATAAGTCATTCAGCACAGCTGGGTCTCTGGCCTCATAAATATTGACCAGCTGTGATTAAACTGTCCACTGCAGCTCACATTATCTAGTGGGAAAGCCGCTTTATTAGGGCATTAAATAAGCATGAGGCCATGCCTGTTCTGTACAACTTTCCCCTGTGAAGTATGATGCTCTGGCCAAGGGATAGCCACCCAGGCAGGTAAGAGAGAACCATCAATCCCATTAAACAAGTCATTCACTGAGCGCCTAGATATGACAGGCATTAATAAGGGAAACCCCCATCTGTTACTTGGCCCATCAGGCACCTGAGACCCCCACCCCTCACGGAAGACCCACGTCAGCATAATACTAACCTGTCACCTGGCCCATCAACTTGACTATTGCCTGGCATCAGCATAACACTAAATCTATTGCATCAACTACCCTATTACTTGGTTCATCAGCATAACACTGAGCCTATTGCCTGACACCTCAACTAACCTGCACCTGGTACCCCACCCCTAGGACCACCCCAACTTAATAAAAGTGGGAAAAATTCAGTATCCGGTGGCGAGGCCCCTCTGAGCTCCCCCGGCGAATAAACTTTGTTTCTCTGACTCTCTGTGTGCCTCTCGGTTTGGTTTGTGCCCGGGACCACCCGCTGGAACATTAAAGCTAGGGGCTGGGAGTATTATGGTGAACAAGACATTTTAATTAATCAGAAAATAGGTTCAAAATGCATTCACCTCTCTAAAACTGCCTAAAAATGCCATCAGAGTGTGAAACAAAATAAAACTTTCAGGCTCCCCCCAACCGGCTGACTGAATGGACCCCCTCGTGGCCAAAGGAATATCCTAAAATTGTCTGCCAGGAGGGAGGTCAGACATGCCTTATCGTGCCCCCCTCCCTTCTTGGAGTCCTTTGTGACCCATTGACAGGCCTAAGGGTATGCAAGACAAACCTGCAGGTCCTCAATTTGCATAAGAATCTATGTCCGGTGGCTTATCTCTGATAACCATTCCTTATGTTAAAACA